>JARYHS010001871.1:0-24753 GCA_031002005.1 Vandiemenella viatica | reverse complement strand
TTCAAGCCTGTAAATGCAAACAGAGGGTACAAGTATACACACATCATAAAGCCATTGATTAACATACTTCAGTCTCCAAAATCGCACTGCAACGGCAGCAGCAGTAACTTCTTCCCTGCATCTTCTGCGGCAAAGATGATGAAGATGATGCATACAAAAGTGGAATACATACAGGAAAAGGAATGCGCAATAAACCTGACAAAGATGAAGAAGAAGAAGACGGAATTGATGTTAAGACTGGAAGAGGTATTCCAATAAATCGCATATGACTACATTCACTGGAATAACCCAAACGAACTTGTCAAACGTTTAGTTTTCCTGCTTGCTTCAAAAACAGCCGGCAACAACTCACATGACAATGAAATTATTTCAATAGAGGAAGAACTTCGAGAAGCTGCTATTATTGCTTAATATATGAAAAAATACGTAGACTGCCAGTTAATCATTGTATGTATGCCTGTAGAAATTTATATGTATGTTACTCCTTTAATAAACATTTTCTCACTTTCATAATTCCTTGCTTTTATTCATTTTTTTTTCCCCTCTCGTTTAAAGAGACGAGTCGAAGAATGTCGTTCATTAGCAAACAAACAAAAAAAAACTGTTGTAGCATCTGACACATACTGATTTAGGTGTGTGTGTGTGTGCGTGTGTGTGTGTGTGTGTGTGTGTGTGTGTGTGTGTGTGTGTGTGCGTAAAATCGGGCACTGGAGAGCTGCCAGAGCAAGCAGCGAGCAGTCGTGACGTCAGAGGACGGTACGGTACGGTACGGTGCGGTACGGTGCTAAGGACGGGTGCGTATAATTCGTCCTCAAAGTGTTCCAAAAGCCCCATAACTACACTACTCGCATGTCATCAATTAACAAAATTATAATAAAGTTTTTGTGGCCATTTGAATAATGTAATATAATATTTTTAAAATACGTCTAGTTCATCTTGCGTCAAAGTACTTTAAAATCAATTTAAGGAACAAAACACACTGATCCCAGACTTGTTTTTGGTAGTGACAAAATTACTAATGATTCTCTTCCTTGCCTTCACCCTTCTTATGCCCCTGCTTAGCTACATGAATATTGTAACATTACCCAAGTCATGTGAATTTTCACAGGGATAATTAGACTGGAATCAATTAGTCAGGTGCACTGTATGCTTTTTTTTCAGTTTATTGAAAATTGATCAGCAGCATTTTATGCTATTTTAAATGCTTGTAAAATGGTGACAGCCATTTTGTGAAAATCTGAATGGCGCATGTCATCAATGACTCGTGCTACAATGAATATTCCAGTCGGTCTCAACACTTGACTCTTGTGAAGACTGACTAAAATGTAATTGTTGTCAACATGACAACTATCGCCTCCCACAAATACGTCCCTCAAAATCTAATAGTTGTCAAACTGGTGGATGGGGATTTAAAAATATTATTCCCTGTGTTGCAGGATTTCAGTGTCATAAACATGGCTTATTGTTGTCAGCAACTGCACAGCAGTGTTATTTGGCGAAGGAGTCACATACATCCAAAAGTTGCAAATGGTCTGTTTTCGAAAGTACTATTTCATTTTAACAGGTGCTAACGTTCACAGCTTCTGAAGAATGATAAATGATGTATATCCTAATCCGATAAAGAATAAATGGTTTGCAGCTGTCGGCTTTACCTGTCTCCTTCATCAAATGAAAAATATAATGGAAGAATTATAAGTAGGAGCGCGTAAAGTTGTTCAGTCGCCTTTACAGGTGCCACTCGGTACAGGGGCAGATAGATTTGTCGTTGCTGTGTGAGGGGACGTAATAATGGAAATGTTTTGTTGTTTGTTTCTCAGTGCTGACAACTCATGGACGTGTGTGCCTCGTACAAATTATCTGCTGTTGTATAAATTTTAAATGAAAGTGCCTTGGATTCATGAATGCGCTTATAGAGGCGGTCAGCTTCATATGTGGTAAATATTTGGAAAAAGGAATCATTAGTCATTAGCTCTTAAAAAAATGTGTGTGTGTGTTTTGGTGTGTGTTTATCCTCCACACCTGTGAAGAAATATTGTGGGGTAAGCAAAGGCAACGTCTTATTGGGATTGGGGGGGCAGGGGGGTGGTAATGTGGATGGAGAAGGGGAAGGAGGAGATGGACACATACAGGGGGAAGTGCGAAATAGACAGAGAAAGGGATGAAGAGATGGTGAGTGAGGGGAAGGACGACATGGGCGACAGAGAGTGAGGGGAGGAAGAGACAAAATAACATAAGATTGAAATAAATACATATCTACTCAATGCCAGCTAGTATGAAAGAAATTAAGGCTGTTGTAGTTTAGTCCACTGAGTTGAAGAAATATGACTTTCAAAACATGTAGTAAACAGTTGTGATTGTGTCTCATGTTACATAATACATTTAAATGTAAGTACAGTTGTCGTTATTAACCATCTGCTCACCAAGACAACGCAGCAATATTTCGTTGGGCAATTACAGTGTTACTATTTAGGGGTCGCTGAGGGTGGCAGCAATCTGAAACAGAACATTCTACACAAAGTGTTCCGAATGGTCTCGACTTTAACGATTAGTGCTAGAAAGTCAGTGGTAAACCTCTCGATTCTTTACTATAGCTAGTCTACTGGAGGTTCAAAACACACCATTTACATGCGTTGCCAATTAATAAAGATACATGTAAATCTGTGGCCCGAGGTGCCACATCATACTGTTAGTTTTGGCCCTTGAGCAGAAAAGTTTGACGACCACTGATACACAGCAAACTGTGAGAACAATACCTGATGAGGATATGTACACACTTTTTCTATAGTTTCATTAACCCTGGAACCAGAAAAAATCTATCAGTAACAGCTACCAGGTACCACACTGTTCACATTAGTATCGCCTCGCCTCTCACACACATCAGCCATCTTTGCCATCTAGTAGCATGTGCGCAAGTATGAAACTGTTCACATCAGCATCATCTCATATCACCCACATGACAACAAGCCATCTAGTAACATGTGCCCCTAGTACCACAAAGGCATGAGTAGATTCTAGAGCATTTCTTAACACAGGTTGCAATGTCGTACTTTTGATGCTCACTTACAGCTGCATACGTCGCAAAACACACATTATTGGTGAAAATGAACTACACACACTACACTCAGACTGGCGAGTGAAAGAAAGGTATCAACATATTTACACTCTAGCTGCCTTCCCTCGCAAACAGCATTTCAAGTCCCCAAAACTGTGGACTCCATATTAACCCTGGAACCAGAAAAAGCCATCAGTAACAGCTTCCCCCAGTTACTAAACTGTTCACATTAGCATCGCCTCTCACTCACCTCAGACAACTTTGCTATCTAGTAGCATGTGCACTAGTTCGAAACTGTTTACATCAGCATCATCCCATGTCACCCACATAACCACAAGCCATCCAGTAACATGTGTCCCTAGTACCACAAAGGCATGAGTAGATTCAAGAGCATTTCTTAACACAGGATGCAATACCGTACTTTGGATGCTCACTCACAGCTGCATACGTCACAAAACACACATTAGTGGTGGAAATGAACTACACACACTTACATGCGGACAGACGAGAGAAAGAAAGGTACAACCATATTTACACTCTAGCTGTCTCCCCGTGCACACTGCATTTCAAGTCCAGAAACTGTGGACCCCACATTATACCACTACATACAAGCAATGATCTGACTGTGGGTTTGTAACACAAGTTCTTCCTTCTCTGGTACATCCACTCATCACGATTTTTGCTCCGAACAACCTGAGAAAAATAGATCGTACCCCAAAACTAACGGCAGCAAACTGTAAACAGAACAGTGAAATGGAAGAGTGCTTGGATTCCTGAAATCACTCCAGACGAATGCATGGATAGAGACCTTCAAAAGTCCATGGCCGAATTCCTCACCGTTTCTTGCCATACATCCTTTCTCACCTCTAATGACAATGACATCGACGAGCCCGAAAAAAGCCTGATATGCTGGAAATACTAGAATTTTGGATGGTCGTTGAAATTTGTCTGTATAACGATAGCACTGTGCCAGTAATAATACACGGTAGACTGGGAAGTTAAGATAGCCGCGACAAACACTTAATTTTGAAAATTCATTCACATTCAAAGGTATGGAAAAAACACATTACACACACGATAATGTTACCATAATGCTCTTAGCTAACTCATAGTTTCATGGTCATCAAACAGACATCATAACCCACATTTTTCATAGTAGATCCCTACACACTGAAAAGTATCCAAAACGTCACCATAGGTGCAGACACTGGTTCTATTACGCCGAAGATAGCACCCATACTTAAACTGTCGTAAATTGTTAGGTCATTTGTATGTGAAAGTGCGTGTTTGGATATTTTATCCACTCAGGCCTCATCACCTAAAGTCTAATGCCAGATTAGGGTCATGGTTAACTTAGGCGCCATACACCACTCAGAATTATTCTACCAATATCCAGTCCAACATCATTATACGCCATATACAGCTCTCCCAGCACTCTTCATATCTTCCAGTCATATCCAGCCCAGCTCCTTTATTATGTCACTTGTTGAATGTTTTCCACTAATAAATCTAGCTACCCTGCTTTGCACCATACATTTGATGTACAAAAAATGTGGAATCCATACTACACCACTATAGCCTGACTGTGTGTTTGTACCCAAGTACTTTGCTTTTCTGGCACCCCCCCCCCCAATTAAATGTTTTTTACCCCGAAGTGCATATAGTGAAAAACGTAAGAAACAGCAGTAAACTGTAAACAGCACAGTGGAATGGGATAGTGCCTAAGCCCTGAAACAATGGTTAGAAACACAAATTGATGGTGGGTATAATTCTATAACCAAATATTTTAGACTCAAATCCACAGAGAAATCACGCACACACGCACATTTCCATGCCTACACACAACAGCACCAAGATAGAACTCACACAGAGGAAGACGACATACACACACATTAGTGGAGGAAATAAACTACACATCCTACATCCAGACAAATGAGTTAAAGGAAGGTCCTGACCATATTTACGCATACATACCCAGAGAGAGACGTACACACACACACACACAAAACACACTCACACGTACATGCATACAGCAAGTTCGACATAAACAACAGCAAGCATCATGGGAACGATGAAGTGGGACAGAATTGACGTTACCACTGATTAACTGGACAGAACTCTCGTTACAAAAATCATCAGACAGACGCCTACAGTGATATCGACACAACAACCACCCCAATCACGGCAACGAAAAAGTGGTGTAGAACCCCAATGGCTCATGACTAACCAAAAAATCATCAGTAACATGTGTGCAAGGTACCAAACTCTTCACATCAACATCGTCTCATTTATGTCACACTACAGACATCTCTACCATCCAGTATCACGTGTCCTAGGTACAAAACTGTTCACATCAGCACCACCACGTTTATCCCACACCTAAGCCTTTTCGGACATACAGTAACATATGCCTCAGGTACCATGAGTAGCAGTAGACACTTGGTCATCAGACAGATGTCATAATTCACATATTCATATCAGGTCTCACCAAGATATCCATACGTCACCACACATAAGCACACACACAAACATAAGTGCAGGATCATCACATCATATATCCAGACAAACGAGTTGAGGGAAGGTATCAGTATATTTATACATGCATACACAGAAAGAAGCACACACACGTGCATTTCTATGCCTACAGCGATCTACACACAACAACTAGACCAGTCATGACAACGAAAAAGTTGAGCTGACCCCCACATGACTGGCCAAAAATCATCAGACAGACGGGTTAGAGTGTGTGCAACGGATAACATGTTGTCGCCATCCATCCCAGTACTTATGCCATATGGGTTATTCATCACACCCAACTGATTACGTCCACAATCAACACTGATGGCCACTGATGGTAAAATCTCGATATGGAGTAGACTCCTATCACCATAATTAGACACACAACCACATAGGAACAGGCACACATACATATGTCCATGCATACACCACAATTCTATATGTTACGACAAACATACAAGTAACTGAAGGAAAGGAACTCCACACTTCACGTCCAGACTGAGATGTTACAGGATGATCAGAGGACAGCATGTCTTTACAATACACCTCAATGCCCACCACACTCACCTGATTTCATGTGCCATCATTATAGATGGCTACTGGAACTAAACTCTTGTACACTGTTTGGTCAAAGTCATTTCTTAATAGCAGCTTCTGAAAGACTAATTTGGGTCAACCTGCCCAGGCGGGCGTGGCGAGACAGGGCCCCCTCCTCATAGCGGGTGCGCATATCGTGTTGTAGGTCGTATACCGGTGCTCATAACCGCTTCGAAATTCCGGTCCTCGGTGCGGTCCTAAAAATGTGGTTACTGGTATTAGGCCCCAGTCGGAAAAATCCGGTTATTCGTCGAAGACCGCGATTTTAGGTCCGGCAAATTGCGGTATTTCTATCCGTGAGGAGGGGGAACTGTCTCGCCACGCCCGCCTGGGCAGGTTGACCCAAATTAGTCTTTCAGAAGCTGCTATTAAGAAATGACTTTGACCAAACAGTGTACAAGAGTTTAGTTCCAGTAGCCATCTATAATGATGGCAAATGAAATCAGGTGAGTGTGGTGGGCATTGAGGTGTATTGTAAAGACATGCTGTCCTCTGATCATCCTGTAACATCTCATTCTGGACGTGAAGTGTGGAGTTCCTTTCCTTCAGTTACTTGTATGTTTGTCGTAACATATAGAATTGTGGTGTATGCATGGACATATGTATGTGTGCCTGTTCCTATGTGGTTGTGTGTCTAATTATGGTGATAGGAGTCTACTCCATATCGAGATTTTACCATCAGTGGCCATCAGTGTTGATTGTGGACGTAATCAGTTGGGTGTGATGAATAACCCATATGGCATAAGTACTGGGATGGATGGCGACAACATGTTATCCGTTGCACACACTCTAACCCGTCTGTCTGATGATTTTTGGCCAGTCATGTGGGGGTCAGCTCAACTTTTTCGTTGTCATGACTGGTCTAGTTGTTGTGTGTAGATCGCTGTAGGCATAGAAATGCACGTGTGTGTGCTTCTTTCTGTGTATGCATGTATAAATATACTGATACCTTCCCTCAACTCGTTTGTCTGGATATATGATGTGATGATCCTGCACTTATGTTTGTGTGTGTGCTTATGTGTGGTGACGTATGGATATCTTGGTGAGACCTGATATGAATATGTGAATTATGACATCTGTCTGATGACCAAGTGTCTACTGCTACTCATGGTACCTGAGGCATATGTTACTGTATGTCCGAAAAGGCTTAGGTGTGGGATAAACGTGGTGGTGCTGATGTGAACAGTTTTGTACCTAGGACACGTGATACTGGATGGTAGAGATGTCTGTAGTGTGACATAAATGAGACGATGTTGATGTGAAGAGTTTGGTACCTTGCACACATGTTACTGATGATTATTTGGTTAGTCATGAGCCATTGGGGTTCTACACCACTTTTTCGTTGCCGTGATTGGGGTGGTTGTTGTGTCGATATCACTGTAGGCGTCTGTCTGATGATTTTTGTAACAAGAGTTCTGTCCAGTTAATCAGTGGTAACGTCAATTCTGTCCCACTTCATCGTTCCCATGATGCTTGCTGTTGTTTATGTCGAACTTGCTGTATGCATGTACGTGTGAGTGTGTTTTGTGTGTGTGTGTGTGCACGTCTCTCTCTGGGTATGTATGCGTAAATATGGTCAGACCTTCCTTTAACTCATTTGTCTGGATGTAGGATGTGTAGTTTATTTCCTCCACTAATGTGTGTGTATGTCGTCTTCCTCTGTTTGAGTTCTATCTTGGTGCTGTTGTGTGTAGGCATGGAAATGTGCGTGTGTGCGTGATTTCTCTGTGGATTTGAGTCTAAAATATTTGGTTATAGAATTATGCCCACCATCAATTTGTGTTTCTAACCATTGTTTCAGGGCTTAGGCACTATCCCATTCCACTGTGCTGTTTACAGTTTACTGCTGTTTCTTACGTTTTTCACTATATGCACTTCGGGGTAAAAAATATTTAATTGGGGGGGGGGGGGGTGCCAGAAAAGCAAAGTACTTGGGTACAAACACACAGTCAGGCTATAGTGGTGTAGTATGGATTCCACATTTTTTGTACATCAAATGTATGGTGCAAAGCAGGGTAGCTAGATTTATTAGTGGAAAACATTCAACAAGTGACATAATAAAGGAGCTGGGCTGGATATGACTGGAAGATATGAAGAGTGCTGGGAGAGCTGTATATGGCGTATAATGATGTTGGACTGGATATTGGTAGAATAATTCTGAGTGGTGTATGGCGCCTAAGTTAACCATGACCCTAATCTGGCATTAGACTTTAGGTGATGAGGCCTGAGTGGATAAAGTATCCAAACACGCACTTTCACATACAAATGACCTAACAATTTACGACAGTTTAAGTATGGGTGCTATCTTCGGCGTAATAGAACCAGTGTCTGCACCTATGGTGACGTTTTGGATACTTTTCAGTGTGTAGGGATTTACTATGAAAAATGTGGGTTATGATGTCTGTTTGATGACCATGAAACTATGAGTTAGCTAAGAGCATTATGGTAACATTATCGTGTGTAATGTGTTTTTTCCATACCTTTGAATGTGAATGAATTTTCAAAATTAAGTGTTTGTCGCGGCTATCTTAACTTCCCAGTCTACCGTGTATTATTACTGGCACAGTGCTATCGTTATACAGACAAATTTCAACGACCATCCAAAATTCTAGTATTTCCAGCATATCAGGCTTTTTTCGGGCTCGTCGATGTCATTGTCATTAGAGGTGAGAAAGGATGTATGGCAAGAAACGGTGAGGAATTCGGCCATGGACTTTTGAAGGTCTCTATCCATGCATTCGTCTGGAGTGATTTCAGGAATCCAAGCACTCTTCCATTTCACTGTTCTGTTTACAGTTTGCTGCCGTTAGTTTTGGGGTACGATCTATTTTTCTCAGGTTGTTCACTATATGTCCTTCGGAACAAAAATCGTGATGAGTGGATGTACCAGAGAAGGAAGAACTTGTGTTACAAACCCACAGTCAGATCATTGCTTGTATGTAGTGGTATAATGTGGGGTCCACAGTTTCTGGACTTGAAATGCAGTGTGCACGGGGAGACAGCTAGAGTGTAAATATGGTGGTACCTTTCTTTCTCTCGTCTGTCCGCATGTAATGTGTGTAGTTCATTTCCACCACTAATGTGTGTTTTGTGACGTATGCAGCTGTGAGTGAGCATCCAAAGTACGGTATTGCATCCTGTGTTAAGAAATGCTCTTGAATCTACTCATGCCTTTGTGGTACTAGGGACACATGTTACTGGATGGCTTGTGGTTATGTGGGTGACATGGGATGATGCTGATGTAAACAGTTTCGAACTAGTGCACATGCTACTAGATAGCAAAGTTGTCTGAGGTGAGTGAGAGGCGATGCTAATGTGAACAGTTTAGTAACTGGGGGAAGCTGTTACTGATGGCTTTTTCTGGTTCCAGGGTTAATATGGAGTCCACAGTTTTGGGGACTTGAAATGCTGTTTGCGAGGGAAGGCAGCTAGAGTGTAAATATGTTGATACCTTTCTTTCACTCGCCAGTCTGAGTGTAGTGTGTGTAGTTCATTTTCACCAATAATGTGTGTTTTGCGACGTATGCAGCTGTAAGTGAGCATCAAAAGTACGACATTGCAACCTGTGTTAAGAAATGCTCTTGAATCTACTCATGCCTTTGTGGTACTAGGGGCACATGTTACTAGATGGCTTGTTGTCATGCGGGTGATATGAGATGATGCTGATGTGAACAGTTTCATACTTGCGCACATGCTACTAGATGGCAAAGATGGCTGATGTGTGTGAGAGGCGAGGCGATACTAATGTGAACAGTGTGGTACCTGGTAGCTGTTACTGATAGATTTTTTCTGGTTCCAGGGTTAATGAAACTATAGAAAAAGTGTGTACATATCCTCATCAGGTATTGTTCTCACAGTTTGCTGTGTATCAGTGGTCGTCAAACTTTTCTGCTCAAGGGCCAAAACTAACAGTATGATGTGGCACCTCGGGCCACAGATTTACATGTATCTTTATTAATTGGCAACGCATGTAAATGGTGTGTTTTGAACCTCCAGTAGACTAGCTATAGTAAAGAATCGAGAGGTTTACCACTGACTTTCTAGCACTAATCGTTAAAGTCGAGACCATTCGGAACACTTTGTGTAGAATGTTCTGTTTCAGATTGCTGCCACCCTCAGCGACCCCTAAATAGTAACACTGTAATTGCCCAACGAAATATTGCTGCGTTGTCTTGGTGAGCAGATGGTTAATAACGACAACTGTACTTACATTTAAATGTATTATGTAACATGAGACACAATCACAACTGTTTACTACATGTTTTGAAAGTCATATTTCTTCAACTCAGTGGACTAAACTACAACAGCCTTAATTTCTTTCATACTAGCTGGCATTGAGTAGATATGTATTTATTTCAATCTTATGTTATTTTGTCTCTTCCTCCCCTCACTCTCTGTCGCCCATGTCGTCCTTCCCCTCACTCACCATCTCTTCATCCCTTTCTCTGTCTATTTCGCACTTCCCCCTGTATGTGTCCATCTCCTCCTTCCCCTTCTCCATCCACATTACCACCCCCCTGCCCCCCCCAATCCCAATAAGACGTTGCCTTTGCTTACCCCACAATATTTCTTCACAGGTGTGGAGGATAAACACACACCAAAACACACACACACATTTTTTTAAGAGCTAATGACTAATGATTCCTTTTTCCAAATATTTACCACATATGAAGCTGACCGCCTCTATAAGCGCATTCATGAATCCAAGGCACTTTCATTTAAAATTTATACAACAGCAGATAATTTGTACGAGGCACACACGTCCATGAGTTGTCAGCACTGAGAAACAAACAACAAAACATTTCCATTATTACGTCCCCTCACACAGCAACGACAAATCTATCTGCCCCTGTACCGAGTGGCACCTGTAAAGGCGACTGAACAACTTTACGCGCTCCTACTTATAATTCTTCCATTATATTTTTCATTTGATGAAGGAGACAGGTAAAGCCGACAGCTGCAAACCATTTATTCTTTATCGGATTAGGATATACATCATTTATCATTCTTCAGAAGCTGTGAACGTTAGCACCTGTTAAAATGAAATAGTACTTTCGAAAACAGACCATTTGCAACTTTTGGATGTATGTGACTCCTTCGCCAAATAACACTGCTGTGCAGTTGCTGACAACAATAAGCCATGTTTATGACACTGAAATCCTGCAACACAGGGAATAATATTTTTAAATCCCCATCCACCAGTTTGACAACTATTAGATTTTGAGGGACGTATTTGTGGGAGGCGATAGTTGTCATGTTGACAACAATTACATTTTTAGTCAGTCTTCACAAGAGTCAAGTGTTGAGACCGACTGGAATATTCATTGTAGCACGAGTCATTGATGACATGCGCCATTCAGATTTTCACAAAATGGCTGTCACCATTTTACAAGCGTTTAAAATAGCATAAAATGCTGCTGATCAATTTTCAATAAACTGAAAAAAAAAGCATACAGTGCACCTGACTAATTGATTCCAGTCTAATTATCCCTGTGAAAATTCACATGACTTGCGTAATGTTACAATATTCATGTAGCTAAGCAGGAGCATAAGAAGGGTGAAGGCAAGGAAGAGAATCATTAGTAATTTTGTCACTACCAAAAACAAGTCTGGGATCAGTGTGTTTTGTTCCTTAAATTGATTTTAAAGTACTTTGACGCAAGATGAACTAGACGTATTTTAAAAATATTATATTACATTATTCAAATGGCCACAAAAACTTTATTATAATTTTGTTAATCTCAAACTTTCAAAAGAATATATAAATAAATAACTAATTTAAAAAATAAGAAAACGACAGATACACTGCACATGCAAAGGGCTATATAAGAAAGCTACAGGTCTGTTCTTGAATGTGGTTTTTTATTCATTAAAATTGCAAAACAAAGTACAAATATAAAATTTTTCATTAATGTGATTTGTGATGAACGTTTTTGGCTATCTCATCTATATCTGTGTCGTTTGGGCTGCATGCAATCCTCATTGCGTCTTCTAAATGACTGGACAACCGATTACGATATTTATTTTTCAAGTACTTCATTTTTGAAAATGAAGCTTCACAAAGGTAAGTTGAAGGAAATAGTGTTAAAATGAACTGTGCACAGTCTCGTAAATTTTTATAATTGTTAGGCACACATTTCCAAAATTGAGTGTACTGTTGGGTTTCACGATGTTCTATAAACAGAGCTTTAAGCTGTGTGTCATGTTGAAGTTCGATTATTTCATTTAGCAAGTTAGTTTTAGGAAATCCAAATTGGCAGAATAATTTGAGATCATCATGTTCAACATCCCAAGGGTTCTCTACGAGAATGAAACAGTTACTTTGCTGTAAGAATAAAATAATTTCTGATTTCAAATTGACAAATCGTTCCAGCACTTTTCCTTTGCTTAACCATCTGACAGTAGTATGTAGGATAACATCACTGTAACAAGCCTGCAATTCCTCCAGTAGTTCTTTAAATTTCCGGTGATTAAGTTCACGGGCACGAATGAAATTTATAACGCTTATAACCGTTTTCATAACATTCTTCAATTTGGTATTTGAAATTTGACATGCCAGACTTTCTTGATGCAGTAAGCAGTGAATGGAGAGTAAATGTGGCAAATTCCATTCCTTCTTAATCAGTGCTACCAAACCATTGTTGACGCCCATTATTGATGGACAGCCATCTGTACATACTGATATTAATTTGCTCATAGGTAAGTCATTTTTTTCTACAAACTTTTTAATTGCATCCATAAAATCAGAACCTTTTGTGTGACCTTTCATGGTTATAATTGCTAAAAAATCTTCCTCTATTACCCCATCATATGTGCAGTAACGCACAAATAATGAAAACTGAGCCATTGAAGCTAAATCTGTACTGGAATCACATGCAAGACTGAAGTATTTGCATAGTTTTACTTTATTAATTACTTCCTCAAACATATATTTAGAAATATCTTCTATACGGCGTCGACAGGTAGATTCTGAAAGTGTGAGCTTATTTATTTCAGCTAATATTTGCTTACTGTTAGAGAAAATTTGAAACAAAGTGTCAGAAACAGTCATCATACATTTTTTCACTAATTCAGCATCAGTGAAAGGTTTCATATTTTTTGCTAGAATATTACATACTTGGAATGATGCTTTTATGACAGCCTCACTTTGCCCAACTGCTGGTAACATAACGTTTTGTTGACGACGAATGGTAGATTTTAGATGAGCAATTTTTTCCTTTCTTTCATTTGAATTCAAAGGAAAAGCTACTGTAAATGAACTGTGCTTACTTGTGTAGTGGCGAAATAAATTGTATCTCTTCAGTCCCACGATGGTATCCCGGCATATTAAGCAAGTAGCAGTATCTTCGTTGTGCCCACTTATAAAACAAAACTCTTCTTCCCATATTTCTTGGAAACTTCTTTTCTCTTCACTTATTTTCCTCTTAGTCACTGTTTTCGAGGGTACACCAGACATTATTTATTCCACTACTAATGATAGCACAAAATATGAGCACAAATACACTCAAGACGCGACGAACGCTCAGGAGCACCGAAACGTACTGCACGATTGACACGACAAAGCTAACACTGAGGCGGCTGCGGGACAAACCCGCCGACAAACGAGCGGCCGTAGGGGCGCGGCGCGTTTGATGCACGGCTTACATTGTTGGCTAGCAGTGCGCTCACGCCTCTGAGCGCTGCAGAACGCCGCAAGTGGCCCCGACTTTAATCACAATTCTACGCAGTTTCCGCAAACAAAACACGGATACGCCAGACAAGTAGATAACTTATGCTGCCCGTGCGAAGCCGAGGAGGGCCGCGGGCCGCACGAAAACTTCATTCGGGTCGCATGCGGCCCGCGGGCCGCAGTTTGACGACCAATTGCTGTATATTATTTACAATTACCACTTGTGTTTCACCTACAGTGCCCATACCTACATCCATTTGCCTTATCCCTACCCAAGTCCTTCCTAAAACTTTGTTGAGCTCAGAGACAAGAGACGATTGTGATATTAAAATTGTTCATCCGACTGGCTGACTGTTTGCTCTCCCCCCTCAATGCAGTATGAATGCTCGTTTAGGTCACGTTAGGCCTTCGTCTGTTTTGAATCTTTGCTTTTGAAAGTGTACACAACCATAGAGTTGTTATCCTTAGAAGAGACTAACAGTTTAACGTGGAATCCGAGCCACAGAAGCGTTCTGTACCAGAGGTGAAGGTGGGTTAAGGGCTTATGAAAATCACCGCCCAGACAGGGATTCGAACCGAGGACCTTTCTATCTCCGGTCAGACGCCTTAACTACTGAGCCACTGTCGAGATTTGATGTTTATACGAATTCTTTCTTCCCTCGTGACATTCGAGTTTGAGATACACCCGTAAGTTGCATGTCTATGTTATTCACAGCAATTTGTGACAGAGAGTATGTGTCACCCACATAAATACATTTCTCATCTCATAAACATTAGCAACGTTTAAAGATATACATGCTTTGGCATGGAATTTCATAACGTGTAAGGCAATAAATGGATATTAAGTGAAGACTCAGGTAAAAAAAGGGGGCATGATGTGAATGCAAGAGAGGCCTATGACACACATGGAATCATAAGTATTGAATGATGTATTATATTGCAATAAAATGTATTTTAAAATTTCAATAAATCTGTAACATTTATCAAGAAATTATGTTTTTTATTTAACGAATTCCCCTACCCAACAATTTTTTTATATTCCTTGAGTATGATGGATTAGTATAGTATTCTTATTACGAGTATGAAATACTAGAAATAAAAAGAGAACAGCGTTTAAAACCGACATATCACAAAAGGCGTGTTGGGGCAATAAGACAACTTGGAGTGGGTATAAAAAAATGGCAGCTACAAATAAATGACCTTATATAATGTACAACGAACAGGACTTGTTATTTGAACCAATAATACTGTTTTCAGAAGGCAACAATATGTTTTAGAAGTTAATTTTATGGTAACTAAACAATTAACTGATTATAATGATTCGAAATATCAATAAGACATGAAAAAATGCTCCTCGAAGGTCCTAGGAAGAAAATTATAGGTTTGGTAATAACGATTGCTGAGGGATCTATCATTTGTACCATCTAGCTAGTGTATAACATGACGCGCACATTCCACGCCAGAAAATCCGTAATAATACGCTCGAAATAGCGTATGCTGCATGTTCAGAAAAAAAAATTAGGCTCATATAACAAAGCAGTCAATAGAATTGTGTGATTACCATATGTATTCTTTTGCGCTGAAAATAATATTGCGTGCCATACTTGGATGCCCGGCGAATGTAACGTCCTTAATATTAAAGAAGGTGTATGCTAATTAGCGAGCAATACGGAATCGGCCATATTTCCCCACATAGTAACTAATAAAACGAATGTGAATGCATTGGTGTATGATTACACATTACTTCCAAGAGACAGTTTTCGAGAGAAACAATATACCCAAGTTAACTCCAAAATTCCAGTATTTCCAGCATATCAAGCTTTTTCTAGGAGTGATTTCAGGAAACCATGGAAAACCGAAATCATGATGGCCTGACTGTACATTCGAACACATGTCCTCCCGAAAGCTCACCCACCACGCTCGGTGCTGACTACTGTAGGTAAAAAAAAAAGGGGGGGGGGACGATATGTGAAGGCAAGAAAGGCCTATGACGCACATGAAATAAAACTATAAGTACTGAATGATGTATTATTATCCAATAAAATGTATTTCAATAAATGTGTATGATTTACCAATACATTTTTTTAAAATTATTTAACTAAACCCCTACCGCGCAATTTAGTATATTCCTTGAGTAAGATGGGATAGTTTTGTACCCTTATCACGAGTATGAAATACTAGAAATGGAGAGATAACATAGTTTATAAGTGCCATATCACAAGAGTCGCGTTGGGTATCATTGAAAGACATGAAGCAGATGAAATAGATCTCTGTGAGTGTATAAGTAACACATTGGTAATGAGGATGTTGGGATGAAATAAATAGCCAATAAATATCACCGAAAATTCCATTAAATGTGATGTTAAGAGCAATAAGACAATTGGAGTGGCAAAAAAATGGCGGTTAGATCCATAGAAGAAAATGACCTTACAAAATGTGTATGAGGTATATGAAAGAGATGAGGGGGGGGGGGGATTTTCAAGTAAGGACTTATTGGTGCCAAATAATAGTATTTGCAGAAGGAAACAATAAGTTTTGCCCAAAAACTATGAAAATAAATAATTTTTGAAGTTAATTTATGGTAATTTAACAATCAAAGAATTAAAATACTTCAATATATCAATAACACATGACAAAATACTAGGAAGAAATTTCATAACGAACGTTAACAGCAAGCAAGCGGATTTCCTAATGTTATTCTTGATAGCGGTGTCCTGTGACGTCGCTAATTGTGCGCTGAAAATAAAATGGCGTGTGATACTTCCACTGTTCGCCTGCGGGAGCGTTGTGTCAGAAATACTCAGATTGAGTGTCCTTGCTGTCGCGTCATAGGTTAGCGGTACATCCCGGAAATAGTCGTGCAAATTGAGGTCAGCGGTGATGACAAGCTGTGCGGTTGACAGGTGGCGGCGCGCCGGGGAGGTGAACTAGTGACGTCACATGGGTGACACTAGCGCCATCAGTTAGTGCTGCCACCTGGCGGGTGTTTTTGCTTCCCCGAACGGGAACCAACGCGTCACCCGGAAATAGCGCTGCGCTAGGAAACTATGCACGCCAGGAATAGCGTATAACGGGACCCGACGCGTCATCTGTGGCGCGCGCTGGGAATAGAAACAACCGTTGTCGCCTGCGGGGTTGTGCGTCCGACTAAGCTCCACAGAATACTCAGATTCAGGTTACGCGAGCCATGGAATGTCTGCGCAGATTGAGGTTTGTGCTTCCATCTGGGCGGGCGGTCAAGGAACTATCGTTTGCGCAAACGCGGCCGGTGCTGCCCCCCCTAGCGGCCACCAAATGAACTAACGACCGCCATCTTGTGACGTGAACGCTGATTGGCTTATTCAAAAGCCCGCCGGAGAGGGAGGGGAGGGAGGTGCCCCCACCCCCCCTTCAAGGTCAAGGTCAAAAAAGACGCCAGAAACAAGGTCTTCTACCTACTCTGCCATATGCTAAATCCGCACATCTTTATGCACAAGAAATGACTAAACTTGGTTCTTAACCATCTCCACTAGAATTTGGTCTTTTTAAAGAACATTTCATTGTAAGAAGAACGGGGAAATACTGGTCTGGGACATGGACTGACATGTGCAACGAACAGGGTTTGATGCGTCCCATGAAATCCGTTGGGGGCCTAACTCATGGACGAGGCATAACCGACAGCACTCTATCGAAATGGGTCCTCGGAACACAATTTTTCTTAAAAATTCATGATGCTGTGGAAGCTTATTTAGGGACATCAATTCAGTACAATGAGCAGCATGTAGACGAGAAAGAGATTTGTCGGACCTGCAAACATTTACAACATGGTTCCAAACACACAATCCTTTTACAAAACTATCAGGTGAATTAGTTTCATTGACATCTGGATTCGTGTGTGATGACTCAATAAACTGCGATGAAGCTTATGATGTCGGTCTCTCAGCCATAGCCAAAATGAAGGGAACTAACTTCCATGATATTAAACTTCACAGGAAGGATATGGTTAAGACTCAAGCAGTGCAGAAGTCAGCATTGGTACGATCAAAAGAAGTTTGTGTGAACTCCCAATAACTTTTTAACCGTATTTTGTGTGTGTGCGACAGTCCCGGAAAATTGAAGACTTACTTGGAATTCGAACTGGCTCCTCGACCACCTGCTTTGTTTGATGATGTATCCTTACGAAAAGGAACAAAATCGTCACTGATGAAGGTATTTGAAGAAGGTGTCATCGACGTAACGGACCAAAATGGTGCAACTTATGTTTTGGACGGGGGATTTCTTCTACACAAAGTAGCGTGGCCAAGAAATTGTTCCTATGGCGTCATCTTAGAAACTTACTGTACATATGTTGTAAATAAATATGGATCTAATTCAATTGTAGTATTTGATGGTTATCCAGACGAGCCAACAACGAAAAATGAAGAGCAAAACAGAAGAGCAGCCAAAAGATCTTCACCTGACATAGTATTTGATGAAAACACAATTTGTGTTACTGGAAAAGAGGAGTTTTTAGGAAATACTAGTAACAAGAGAAAACTGGTACTAGCTTTGGCATCTGAATTCAGAAAACGAGGACTACACGTTGTTACAGCGGAAGATGATGCTGATGTGCACATTGTTATGACAGCAATTCAACAGCAGAGGACTGTAAGGTATTTGTCGTTGGAACCGATACCGACTTAATAGTATTACTTACGGCACTGGCTCCTGAAAGTACTTGTATATACTTCTGTAAAGAGATAGGGGGTGCAGTTCCATTACCAGTGTGCTACAGAATCGCCACTCTCATAGAAAAGTTTGGAGATCAACGTCAGTTACTTTGTTTTGTCACGTAATGACCGGTTGTGATACCACATCCAGCACGTATGGAATGGGCAAATTAAAAGCGATAGAATTGCTCAGATCGAAACCTGATATGCAGAATACAGCGAGGAAGTTTTTGGGTGATTCTACAACAAGAGAGGACCTTTTGATTGCTGGTGAGAAATTTGTTTTATGTTTTTATGGGCAACATTACCTCCAACGTCTGAGGCATGTCGTGAACATTCGCTGAGAGTATTTTTGCGAGTTCAAAAATGGTTAGGTAATACTCTTGATACTACAAACTGGGGTTGGAAAATTGAAAACGTGAAAGAAATGAGAGGTACCAAAAGAACATTGAAACCAATTCCTACCTCGAAGCCATTTGCTCCAAACGAACTGCTGTACTTAGTGTCATGTTCTTGTAAACAAGGATGCGGACAATACTGTGGATGTAGAAAAGTGAACCAGAGTTGCACTGCAATGTGTGAACACTGTAGTGGCTTATCTTGCCTAAATTCACACCTGTATTCAGAAGAAGAAGATGAATTTCCTCATACAGATTAATATGTAACCGTTATCAAAGAGACATGCTTCTAAACATAAAATAAGTTTTATGAGTTACAATAATCATGACTTGTAAATATTAAATCGGTGTATATAATATCTGTGGTGGGTGGGAGGTCCGTGATGCTGTTTTAAAACACAAGTAATTTAAAACAGCTGCCGGTTTAGCCAGTCCGGGACACGGCGGGTCCATAGGTGGTGGATAATGGAATGGCCTGATATAACAAGGCTAGGTTAAATCCCCCGAACCAAAACTGGCATACAAATGTGTACAATAATTAATTATGAATAAAATTAAAATCTTTAATTCAAATATGTTACAATCAGAAAAACAAAGATTACTTCTCATATCACTCTAATGTTATTTTGATTATACATAAATATTTACTAAATTACAAATTAAAGGTCGACACACTATGGGCTAGTACGAGTATAAGTGTTAAAAATAGATGTTATAGTTACAGTATTAACTAATTGAATAGGCATATGAGGATAAGGCGCCTTTCGCCTACGCCCGCCGACTCCCGAGCGCTCTCGCGCTCAAAACCCAGCTACTGTTTTCTATGTTACTATAGCTGTGGACAGAAGAATTGGCGGGTCAGTGTTAACGCGCTGTTGCCGTACTTGGGGACAAACTCGCGATGCGCTCTCTTTCTATCACCTGAAAATTGCAACGCTGTGCGGCCTGTGTTGCCTAGTCCAAGCGGCAGCTCGCTACCCACCCCAAACCTTCCACCTCCCTTTCACAAAAAATGTGTGAACCTGTGAATCGGAGTTTGAAAGTGTCAGTGTGAGGGTGAGCTTGCTCGAGAGAGAATATTTTGATTTTAGCGTTTACGATTTTTATGTGCGATTTAAATAATTCGTTTTAGTTATTTATTAATTACAGTAATTTAGTGTCCTAATTTTACCGAACAAAAAGTGCAGTAAATTGTAATAACGGTAATTTAGCAAGAGAATCGTGCTACTAAAAATGGATACTCAGGAAGAGACTTATTCTCCTACTCCAGGTGTTTCCGGACTAACGACTCCAACAAGACGCACGTCATCGACAGCAGAACCACCGCGGCTGAAGAAGACAACAGAGTTTCGCCGGCAGAGTAAATCATATCATTCACAGTGTATATAAATATTTCAAACTCCTTGTGGACAATGATGGTGAAATTTTGTCTTCTACATGTACGCTGGTAAGAAAAGACTTGAAAAATATGGACGTACTTGATGTTAATGAAATAAAAAACTGTAGTGATTTGTTACCGCAAAAAACAACCATATTGCGAAGAAATTTAGGGAATGTACAGGCTATTTGCGCTGAAGCTTGTGGTGTTAGTTTGAGAACTGTCCAGCGAGTGTGTCGTGAGGGAAAATCGCCTACGTTTGTTTCTCCAAAGAAAAATGTGAAACAATACAGCACTATAACAAAGCTTAACGACTTTGACAGGGACATTGTCAGGAGAACAGTACACGAATTTTACGACCGTGGTGAGTACCCTACCTCAGAAAAATTAAGAAAAATATTAAAAGAGAAGATAAATTTTACAAGATCTGCACGATCTGTAAGACGCATATTGAACAATATAGGGTTTAAATACAGGCGTCAGAATGATGGTAGGCGATTTTTGCTTGAGCGAAACGACTTAGTGTCCTCAAGAGTCAAATTTTTGAGGAAAATGAGCTCCCTTCGTAGCTCAGGTGACACGCGACCCATTTTTTACTTAGATGAAACTTGGGTAACTCAGAACCATTCTTTAAAAAATATCTGGCAGAATTCAAATCAAAGTGGGGGCTTAAAGGTACCTGTCGGAAAAGGGGCAAGGCTAATTGTTTTGCATGCGGGTTCAGCAAAGACAGGCTTTCTCCAGGAAAGTAAGTTGGTCTACAGATGCAGCAAAACCAACAAATCTGAAGATTATCACTCAGAAATGAATACAACGACGTTTAAAGATTGGTTTCTCAACAGATTTTTGAATTTTTTGGAGGAAGGTTCTATCATCGTCATGGACAACGCCAAATATCATTCGGCAGTGATAAACCGAGCTCCAACAACCAAATCGCCGAAAGCTGATATAGCTGCTTGGCTAACAGAAAAGAAAATTTCGTTTTTGCCTACGGAGACTAGAGCTGAGATGCTGGAGAAGGTTCGCATGAATAAAGAAGAACCGGTGTATGAGTTGGATGTACTTGCAAACGAAAGAGGACATGAAGTAGTCCGATTACCCCCTTATCATTGCCAGTACAATCCGATAGAGCTCATTTGGGCCCAAGTCAAAAGAGAAGTGGCGGAGAAAAACAACACTTTCAAAATCGCCGATGTCGAACGTTTGTTGCATAAAGCCTTGGAAAACGTCACCGTCGAACAGTGGCAGAAATGTGTTTACCATACCGAAAAACTGCAAACAGAAGATTTCGAAAAGGAAGTGGTCCGAGATAATGTAATCGAGCCTCTTATAATCAACCTCAACGAAGATTCAACGACAGAGAACGAGAGCAGCGAAGAAGTGGAAGATGATGATGATGAAGAAGAAGGCGTTGATGAAGATGAATAATGACAAGTAAGGTATTAAAGAACATTTAACATATTACGCAATAAACTTATCAATTACTGAGCAACTTTAATAGCTTGTACTTAACAGTTTAAGATACTATAAACATTTGCTGTGTTAATGTTATTTAAAACCCCAAACTCATATTTAACTTGTTTTATTGTTGGTAGTAAGTTACGATATTACTGTTGGATATTATTAATTTTGCTTAAAAACATTTGGCTTTCTAATAATATTCATGATGACAATATAACATTTTTGCTTACTTTTATTATGGTTGATTTTTATAAAAAGAACTGCAGTGGCCATACTTCTTTTCTACATATAAATTTTTGGTATACAGCAATTTTAATTCTATAGTCTATATATATATATAATATTGTCGTCAATTTTGCAAGTTTTTCAGTGCAGAGGATAACAAAGTATAATTTTGATTTTAGTTGTAAATAAAATTTAATACGTGCTTAGCCACAAATAAAATAAAGAAGAGTAATTCAATACGTTTTCTTAATTTCTCGAGAAAGTATTCTTCAGTTATATCAAATGCATTTACACGAACATAACTTTCTTAACGAAATGACATAAATCAATATTTTATCACAAAATTTCGATTATAAATTATTTAAAATACAGTATAAACTATTACTTCAAGTAAAAAGGTGAATACAACTGTTAAGCGCGTGGTTTGGCAACGGCGCATTCTAGGAGACCCGCCAATTGTTCTGGCCAGCACTATAGTAGAGTAATACACATAACTGTATATGTTTATACACCGATGTACTCAGGAATATATGATGCTACAACTTTCATTCGAAGCATTTTTTCATTTGAAGAAGAATAAAAGTATGGTTTTGCAAAAACGTAGATAGGTGGCAAAAAAATATTGTTTTTTTTACAACATTTCGTTAATTTACGGGAAAACTGCTGCACATATCATAAATTATGTTATTATAAAAGTTGTAGAATATTTATCAGGGAATAAAACTGTAAGTAATATAACCTTAACAAACGTTTGGTTAAAAAGTTATATGCGATTGCGTAAAACTCTACATTTTTAAACTTAAAGGGGGGGTAGGGAGGGAAGCTCCATTGGAATTTTCGGGGACTTTTCAGAAAATAATCCTCTCATCAAGGTCTATCACCCTTGAAAAAATCAGCTTTACCAGAAAGAGTTCCGACACAAAACCTTTATTGACTGGGCTATATGTGTTATAGAGTTGCTATGTGTCATTGTAAATAAATGCAAATATTGTATATAATCTACTGGAGTGTTATTCCTTGTTCTACCGCTCACATGACGGTTTACCACGTAACATAGTTCCTCTTGGGAGAGGCAGTCCATCACACCACGGTAAAGGAAGGTAAATTTATATTTCAAGATGATCAGTGAGCCATGATCCATAGAAAAGAATAGAAATAAGGCATAATTATCACTTTGTAAAATAGCTGTGGGATTGTAAATAAGAATTTCTAATTATGGATGATATAGAGAGTACTGCTGTAAGAAAAGTAGTAGTGATTGTTGACTAGGGATAAAACTATTTATAGAAGCATTGTGGCAATTTGGAAATTGCAACAAGTAGCGTTAAATTATGGGTTGTACGTAAACAAGGGTCACATAGAACATAAAAAGAGGATCAAAACGGGATAGAAGGTAAAGTTGTCATCGTAATGTGATAAGTAAATAGAATATAGCTAGATCTAATGCTAAAGAAATGGCAGCGTACAGAAATGTATTGTAAGTTGTAAGTACAACTCATAATAGTGTAACAATGAAATAATGACAGAAATTGGGTCGTAATATGGTGTAGAAGCTGGTTGTTCGAACTCCATGCAGTAAGGGCATCAAAAAGTAAGAAAACAGTTTATGTGATTAACAAATGACATTGGGGTCATGCGTCCAAAGAACAACGTAAGGCAAGTCAGCGGTGATACGCAGTGCAAATTAGTAATACTATCGGGGTCCAGCTTGGCTTTCGTGACTAGGCAATTAACGAAGCGAATCTTCCAATACTAATATTCAATAAAGGACCTATATAATGCATGATTGTCTAATGTATTGTAATCTAAATGAATGGGAATTAACAGTCGCATAACGGCTGAGAATACACTTGGTTATGCTGCGGAAAACGTTATTGTAGACTTGAGAAGTGGTAACTTTTATCATCTTATGTAATTTACCTAATAGTGTAGTTGCCTAGAAGCTTCGGTGATTTGAGATATTATTACTAAAACTAGCTGGCGCCCATGAATTCGTTCTTGTTTGTAATTTTTTTTTATTGATAGCTGCCGACATGTAATCGCCTCAGTGTACGATGGGAGACACAAGGCTAACACCAAACACAAACGCAACTGATTTGCGATCGGTATTCATGGCTGCAAAGCTAAATATAGGGACACAAATGTCTTTGGTCGAAATATGAAAATGCTCTCGGTCGACTATTTTCAACCATCATATATCCAACACCCCCTCAGCTACCGTCATGCAACCACCATAGTGCGAAATAGACTTGAGGCTACTAACACACACAAACACCAGTGGTCAGCGTTAGATAGTTGTGGCTGGAAAGTGGAATATAGGGACACACACGTCTTTCTTCAAAATATGAAAATGTCCTTCGTCTACCAATTTCAACCACCATGTCTCATACGCACCCCACCCACTACTACAGACTTGCAACTACCATAGTGCACGACGGGAGACTTGAGACCACTATCATATGAGGAGGTGGCGAACAAAACGTTATAACTACATTTCTGGTCGAAACACGTTTTTTTTTTTTGGTCCACTGAATCTGAATCTAAACTCGTTTTCAAACAAAACGGCATAAAACTGTACTAAAAGTTAACCCAAAGATTATGATTTCGATCAAAACGGCATAACTACACTAAAATTTCAACAATTTTGAAGACACGAGACTGATATCATTCAAAACGGAACAATTTTCATACAAATTCGTCCGATGCCAATCAAAACGAAATAAATGACATGCATTTTTTTGTTGCATTTTCAATACCGTTTTTAATGA
>JARYHS010001869.1:0-21003 GCA_031002005.1 Vandiemenella viatica | reverse complement strand
TATCACGGCACGTGTGTTCAAACAAAAATTAAAATCATTGATTGATTTAATCGTAAAACATTTGGTTTTCGGTAACACCTTGCTATCTGTATTCGATTGAATGGCAAAAGCGAGGTATGCCTCATTCTCACATTTCGATCCGTCCAGAAGAAATTGATCAAATAATTTCAGCCGCAATTCCGGACCCGGTAATTGATCAAGAATTGTTTGATATTGTTGCCAGTCACATGATCCACATCCTTTGATCACAGGCATATTCAAAGCCAAGACATTAGGATGCTTCTTTTTGCGTTTGTTGTTGGTGAATGTTCCAGGACAAACTTCTTTCGAATTTTTACGAACAGTTATTGGTCGAGTGTTCAATACATATATACATATGGTCCTGATGGCAAAATGTCCTTCTTCGGCATCTACGTGTTTACTGCTAATACTTTTTTCTGTGGAGAAATCGGTACACATTACTTTCATTTTATCTTCATTCATATGCTTTTATTTCGTGAATTACTATTCTAAATGAAACACGTTATATACAATAGATCGTTTTTTAACAATTTATTGTTTCCATTTCTTGGTAATAAATAAATTCATTTTATACATTTTTAAAATATGTATTATTTATTGTATTTCATCATCATTTTTATAGTTTTATGTCACGAAATAATATTTCGAATGAAATACAATAACAGACAGAACACGGTATTACATGTACATATATTATTTCACTGAATGCAAGTATGAAACAGGCAAGGAAAAAAAGCATATCTGTTTAGTAAACGCACTAAAAAGTATTATATTCATCATAAAGAAACAATCGTTTTTTTCACATAAAAGATGGTCTGTAACTTTGGTTCTGAAAAAAAAATAAATAAATTAAGACATAAGACATAAGGTCAGCAGAATAAGTTGGAAATTTCATCCATTAATTCCTTACTATTCTTCTGGGAGTGAATAAATCAGACACATGAGACTACAGACGTTACCTTCATCTAATTTAAGATATTAAAATGCCGGCTCCACGTACCGATGGTTGCCTGTTCGAGTCGGGCCGATGGCATGAGTGTTTAGTGTAAGTGGTGTGTGTGTATATATATATGTCGTGTCCGCCCTGTAGTGTCTAGAGTTATTTGCAAAATAATATACCATGGAGAAACTGATAACACTGGATGATCCGAGATAGCTGTATGGCCTAAGAGAAACCAAATGCCATTATATAAAAAAAATATTAAAATCTGGAGTAGATACAACTTCTTCTTTTTAATGTTCTTATGATAATTCATAGACCGTTTTTTTTTTCGCCTCGTCGACGTCAAGGATAGAATCGGAAGGAATTTGGCCATTTGAAGGAACAATATCGGCATTTCCCTGGAGTGATCTTAGAAAACCATGGAAAATTAAATCTTGATTGCCACACATGGATTCGAACCCCTGTCATCCCGAATGCGAGGCCAGAGCATTACAGCTCACCCATCACTCTCGGTATCGATGTGATAACACCGATCAGTTATCAATGCGGTTCTATAAGTCCGTTAAGACTTTTTTAATCGACTTCAAGAAAAGCGGAGGTTCTCAATTCGTCTGAATTTTTTTTTTTTTTGATGTATGTTCAGCGATATCTTCGTCAATTTTCAACCGATTTAAATGAAATTTTTATAGTGGATAGGGTATACCTCCAAAGTGGTCCCGTATGAATTTAATTGATAAACCTCCCCTTCTAACCCTTTGCACCCCTTAATTTTTATACAAACCCACATTTTTTATCCGATTTCGATGGAACTTTGGGCATGTATATTCAAAAATAAAACAGAAAAATACTGTCAACTTTTGTTTGAAAAAACTGAAACCCTCTCCCCCTATCCACCCCTTACTTTTTGCCGATGTTCTTTATACAAAGCTACAGTCGACACCATTTAACTGATCTCTTTTAAAGTTGGCATATACATGTAATTTTACATGGAGAAGGTTTCGGATCCAAAAATAACCACCCCAGTAGTAAGAAGCCCTTGTTTCTGTATAGAAACCAGGAAAACCCATGAGTCACGAGGTGGTGGGGGGGGCACCTCCCTCCCCTCCCCTCCAGGCCCCGGCGAGAATGACGTGTTTAGTTCACCAACCCGCCACCAGGTGGCAGACCCGTACGGCGGTAACCTGAATCTATCTGAGTATTCTGTGGAGCTTAGTCGGGCGCATACCCCCGCAGGCGACAACGGTTGTTGCTATTCCCAGCGCGCGCCACACATGACGCGTCGGTGAGCAATGGGATCCCGTTATACGCTATTCCTGGAGTGCGTACTTTCCTAGCGCAGCGATATTTACCGGGATGACGCGTCGGTTCCCGTTAGGCAATGTACACGTCTTTCAAGAATATTTTCGTCTGAACATGCAGCATACGCTATTTCGAGCGTGATTTTCTGCCGTGGAATGTGCGCGTCATGTTATACACTGCTAGCTGGTACAAATGATAGATCCCTCAACAATCGTTATTACCAAACCTATAATTTTCTTCCTAGGACCTTCGAGGAGCATTTTTTCAGGTCTTATTGATATTTCGAATCATTATAATTCGTTAATTATTTGGTTACCATAAAATTAGCTTCTAAAACATATTGTTGCCTTCTGCAAACAGTATTATTGGTTCAAATAACAAGTCCTGTTCGTTGTACATTATGTAAGGTCATTTATTTGTAGCTGCCATTTTTTTATACCCACTTATTACCTCAACACGCCTTTTGTGATATGTCAGTTTTAAACGCTGTTCTCTTTTTATTTCTAGTATTTCATACTCGTAATAAAAATACTATACTAATCCAAGGAATATAAAAAAAATTGGGTAGGGGATTCGTTAAATAAAAAACATAATTTCTTGATAAATGTTACAGATTTATTGAAATTTTAAAATACATTTTATTGCAATATAATACATCATTCAATACTTATGATTCCATGTGTGTCATAGGCCTCTCTTGCATTCACATCCTGCCCCCCCCCCCCAATTTTTTACCTGAGTTTTCACTTAATATCCATTTATTGCCTTACACGTTATGAAATTCCATGCCAAAAAGCATGTATACCTTTTAAAAACGTTGCTAATGTTTATGAGATGAAAAATGTATTTATGTGGGTGACACATACTCTCTGTCACACATTGCTGTGAATAACATAGACATGCAACTTACGGGTGTATCTCAAACTCGAATGTCACGAGGGAAGAAAGAATTCGTATAAACATCAAATCTCGACAGTGGCCTCAGTGGTTAAGGCGTCTGACCGGAGATAGAAAGGTCTTCGGTTCGAATCCCTGTCTGGACGGTGATTTTCATAAGCCCTTAACCCACCTTCACCTCTGGTACAGAACGCTTCTGTGGCTCTGATTCCACGTTAAACTGTAGGTCTCTTCTAATAACAACTATATGGTTGTGTACACTTTCAAAAGCAAAGATTCAAATCAGACGAAGGCCTAACGTGACCTAAACTAGCATTCATACTGCATTGAGGGGGAGGAGCAAACAGTCAGCCAGTCGGTTGAACAATTTTAATATCACAATCGTCTCTTGTCTCTGCTCACATATTGCTCTATACATAAAAAACACACCCGCACTCATTAAGGGATAAGTTTTAGGAAGGATTTGGGTAGGTATAAGGCAAATGGATGTAGCTATGGGCACTGTAGGTGAAACACGAGTGGTAATTGGAAATAATATACAGCAAACAGTGAGAATACTTGATGAGGATATATACACACTTTTTCTATAGTATCATTATCCCTGGAACCAGAAAAAATCCATCAGTAATAGCTACCAGGTACCACACTGTTCACATTAGTATCGCCTCGCCTCTCACACACATGAGCCATCTTCGCCATCTAGTAGCATGTTCACAAGCATGAAACTGTGCACATCAGCATCATCTCATATCACCCACATAACAACAAGCCATCTAGTAACATGTGCACCTAGTACCACAAAGGCATGAGTAGATTCAAGAGCATTTCTTAACACAGGCTGCAATGTCGTACTGTGGATGCCTCACTCACAGCTACATACGTCATAAAACACACACACTGACACACACATTAGTGGAGGAGATGAACCGCACATCCTACATCCAGACAAACGAGTTAAAGGAAGGTCTGACCATATTTACGCATACATACGCAGAAAGACGCACACACACAGACACACACATTAGTGGAGGAGATGAACCGCACATCCTACATCCAGACAAACGAGTTAAAGGAAGGTCTGACCATATTTACGCAGAGAGAGACATACACTGAAAGACGCACCCACCCACCCACACACACACACACACACACACACACACACACACACACACACACAGACACACACATTAGTGGAGGAGATGAACCGCACATCCTACATCCAGACAAACGAGTTAAAGGAAGGTCTGACCATATTTACGCAGAGAGAGACATACATTGAAAGACGCGCGCGCGCACACACACACACACACACACACACACACATTAGTGGTGGAAATTAACTACACACACTACACGCAGACAGACGAGTGAAAGAAAGATATCACCATATTTACACTCTAGCTGCCTTCCCTCGCAAACAGCATTTCAATTCCAAAAACTGTGGACTTCACATTAACAATGGAACCAGAAAAAGCCATCGTTAACAGCTACCCCGCAGGTACCAAACTGATTACATTAGCATCGCCTCGCCTCTCACTCAACTCAGCCAACTTAACCATCTAGTAGCAAGTGCATAAGTACGAAACTGTTCACATCAGCATCATCTCATATCACCCACATAGCCACAAGCCATCCAGTAACATGTGACCCTAGTACCATAAAGGCATGAGTAGATTCAAGAGCCTCTCTTAACACAGGCGGCAATGTCGTACTTTTGATGCTCACTCACAGCTGCATACGTCACAAAACACACATTAGTGGTGGAAATGAACTACACACACTACACTCAGACTGGCGAGTGAAAGAAAGGAATCATCATATTTACACTCTAGCTGCCTTCCCGTGCACACCGCATTTCAAGTCCAAAAACTGTGGATCCCACATTACACCACTACATACAAGCAAGGTCTGACTGTGGTTTTGTAACACAAGTTCTTCCTTCTCTGGTACATCCAATCATCACGATTTTTGCCCCGAAAGACATATAGTGAACAACCTGATAAAAACAGTTCGTACCCCAAAAATAACGGCAGCAAACTATAAACAGAACAGTGAAATGGAAGAGTGCTTGGATTCCTGAAATCACTCCAGACGAATGCAGGGAAAGAGACCTTCAAAAGTCCATGGCCGAATTCCTCACCGTTCCTTGCCATACATCCTTTCTCACCTCTAATGAAAATGACATCGACGAGCCCGAAAAAAAAGCCTGATACGCTGGAAATACTAGAATTTTGGATGGTTCGGTTTAAAATGTTCCCATCTAACGCCAACCTTCGGATTCAGGGCCAAGTGTGACATTTGTTTGTAATTGCATGCTTTGTTCAAGTAACCACGATAGAGTTACCATAATGCTCTTAGCTAACTTGGTCATCAAACAGACATCATAACCCACATTTTCATAGAAGATCCCCACACATCGACAAGTATCCATAGGTGCAGACGCTAGTTCTATTACGCCTAAGATAGTGCTCACACTTGAACTGTCGTAAATTGTTAGGTCAAAGTGGGTGTTTAGATATTTTATCCACTCAGGCCTCATCACCTAAAGTCTAGTGCGAGATTGTGGTCATGGTCAACTTAGGCTCCATACACCACTCAGAATTATTCCACCAATATCCATTCTAACAGCATTATACGCCACCTACAGCCCCTCAACACTCTTCCTATCTTCCAATGACATCCATACTACACCACACAAGCAATGGTCTGACTGTGGGTTTGTACCCAAGTCCTTCGCTTCTCTGGTACATCACCCCTCTCTGTTAAATGATTTTTATGTAGTGAGAATCAAAATTCACATGCCAACACAAACGGCAGTAAACTGTAAAGAGCACATCGAAATGGGAGATTGTCTAAGCCCTGAAACAATGGTTAGAAGCACACGTTGATAATTCTATAACCATATATTTTAGACTCAAATCCACAGAGGAATGACACACGCACACACTTGTACATGCATACAGCGAGGTTGACAGAACTAACAGCAAGCATCACGGAAACGATGAAGTGGGGGGGGGGCAGAATTGTCGTTACAACTGATTAACTGGACAGAACTATCGTTACAAAAATCATCAGACAGACGAGTTACTTACGCTTACATGCCCAAAGAGAGACGCAGATACACATGTCCAAGACTACACAACTACCGGTACCAATCATGGAAACAAAAAAGTGGTGTAGTACTCTCTTGCCTCATGACTGGCTGAAAAACAGAAGTCTCCTTACATATCATCAGCCTGGCGAGATAGAGGGTGTGCAAAAGATGGCATGTTTATACCATAAATAGTGTTCATCGCGCCCCAGTTGATTATATTTACCATCAACACGTCTCTCCCACACCGCAACCCTTTCTACCATTCAGTAAAAAAGTGACGCAGGTACCATGAGTTGCAATAGACACTTGACTATCAGATCTCACCCACAAATCCATACATCTCAATACACTAGCACAAACAAACATAAGTGGAGGGACAGCAAAATCATTCGTCCAGACAGACGTGTTTATAGAAGGTATTACCATATTTACACATACAGACACAGAGAGAGACGCACAAACACTCACATTTCCATGCCTTCAGCGAGCTAGACACAACAACCAGCCCCAATCATGGCGACGAAAAAGTGGGGTAGAACCCCCATGGCTCATAACTGACCAAAAAATCATCAGTAACATATGTTCCAGGCACCATACTCTTCACATCAACATCATCTCATTTATTTCACACTACAGATCTCACTACCATCCAGTATCATGTGTGCTAGGTACAAAACTGTTCACATCAGCACCAACACGTCTATCCCACACCTAAGCTTTTTCTGCCATTCAGTAACATGTGCCCCCATGTACCACGAGTAGCAGTAGACACTTGGTCATCAGACAGATATCATAACTCCCATATTCATACTAGGTCTCACCCACAAATCCATATGTCACCTCACACAAGCATAAGTGCAGGAACAGCACATCATACATCCAGACAAACGAGATAAAGGAAGGTATCTCCACATTTACGCAAAAAAACACACAGAGATAGAGACGCATACACACGTACATTTCCATGTCTATAGCGATCTCGACTCAACAACTAGCCCAATCATGGCAACGAAAAAGTGGAACAGAACACCCATGACTGGCCAAAAATCATAGAAAGACACACATAAACACATACATACACACTCACATGTCAATGCATTCACACAGTTCCATTCATCACCACACATATGCACATAACTGGAGGAAAGAGACTGAACATGCTAGATCCAACTAAAAAGAGTTACAGGATGTGTGAAGTTTGAAATCACAGCCACGTCTGGCCCACACCGCAACCCTTTCTGTCATTTAGTAACATGTGACCCAGGTACCATGATTTACAATGGACACTTGTCTATCAGACGGATATCATTACCTCCATATTCATACTAGGTCTCACCCACAAACCCATACGTCTCGACACAAGCACAAACATATGGGAGGAACAGCAATTCATACATCCAGATAAATGAGTTTAAGGAAGGTATCACCATACTTACGCATACAGACACAGAGAAAGACGCACACAGACACATATATCCATGCCTACAGCGAGCTCAACACAACAACCAGCCCAATCATGGCAAAGAAAAAGTGGGACAGAACCCCCATGGCTCAAGACTGACAAAAAAAATCATCATTAACATGTGTTCCAAGTAACAAACTCCTCACATCAAAATCATATCATTTAACTCACACTACAGACCTCTCTGCCATTCAGTATCGTTGGTAATATGTACAGAGCTGTTCACATGATCAGCACCACCTCTATCCCACGCCACAAGCCTTTTCTGCTATTCAGTAATATTTGCCCCACGTACCACGAGTATCAGTAGGCACATGGTCATCAGACAAATATCATAACTCCCATACTCATACTAGGTCTCACACACTAATCCATACGTCACCACACACAAGCACACACAAACAACCATTAGACAGACGTTAGAGTGTGTGCAAAGGATGACATGTTTTTGCCGTACACCTCAGTACTTATCACATTATCAATTAATTACATCAACACATAGGTAGCCAGTCATTGTGAAATCTCAAAGTCGAGTAGAATCCTATCGTGATAGACACACAACCACATAGAAAGACACACACTCACATGTCCATGCATACACACAGTTACCATACATCACCACACACACACATACATGTAACTGGAGGAAAAGGACTGAACACCCTAGGTCCAGACTGAATAGCTACAGGATGTGCGAAATATTTCATTTCTTTGCCACAAACCTCGGTGCTCATCATACCCAAATGATTACATCTACATAGGTGTCCACTGATGGAAAAATCTCAAGTAGACTCCTACCACCATAATTACACACATAACCACACAGGAACACGTACACACACATATGTCCATGCATATACCACAATTTCATAAGTTACCACATACATACAAGTAACTGCAGGAAAGGGACCCGACACACGACGTCCACACTAAGGTGTTACATGATAGGCAGATGATAGCATGTCTTTACAATACACCTCAGTGCTCACCACACATACTTGATTTCTAATGTGCCATCAGTATAGCTGGTGGCTGGAACTAAGCTCTTGGCAATGTTTGGCCAAAAGTCATTTGTTAATAGCAGCTCATCAAAGACAAATTTTGGGTGAACCTGCCCAGGCGGGCGCGGCGAGAGGTGGCCACCCTTCCTCACAGCGGACGCGTACATCGTGTTTTAGTAGGTCGGTATACCGGCACATATTACCGCCTCGAGCGCAATGAAATTCCGGTCTTCAGTGCGGTCCTAAAAATGCGGTTACCGGTAATAGGTCCCGGTCGGAAAACTCCGGTAATCCATCGCGGTCCGCGCTTTTAGACCGGCGTATTACTGTATTCCTGTCCCGCAGTGGGGAAGGGTGGCCACCTCTCGCCGCGCCCGCCTGGGCAGGTTCACCCAAAATTTGTCTTTGATGAGCTGCTATTAACAAATGACTTTTGGCCAAACATTGCCAAGAGCTTAGTTCCAGCCACCAGCTATACTGATGGCACATTAGAAATCAAGTATGTGTGGTGAGCACTGAGGTGTATTGTAAAGACATGCTATCATCTGCCTATCATGTAACACCTTAGTGTGGACGTCGTGTGTCGGGTCCCTTTCCTGCAGTTACTTGTATGTATGTGGTAACTTATGAAATTGTGGTATATGCATGGACATATGTGTGTGTACGTGTTCCTGTGTGGTTATGTGTGTAATTATGGTGGTAGGAGTCTACTTGAGATTTTTCCATCAGTGGACACCTATGTAGATGTAATCATTTGGGTATGATGAGCACCGAGGTTTGTGGCAAAGAAATGAAATATTTCGCACATCCTGTAGCTATTCAGTCTGGACCTAGGGTGTTCAGTCCTTTTCCTCCAGTTACATGTATGTGTGTGTGTGGTGATGTATGGTAACTGTGTGTATGCATGGACATGTGAGTGTGTGTCTTTCTATGTGGTTGTGTGTCTATCACGATAGGATTCTACTCGACTTTGAGATTTCACAATGACTGGCTACCTATGTGTTGATGTAATTAATTGATAATGTGATAAGTACTGAGGTGTACGGCAAAAACATGTCATCCTTTGCACACACTCTAACGTCTGTCTAATGGTTGTTTGTGTGTGCTTGTGTGTGGTGACGTATGGATTAGTGTGTGAGACCTAGTATGAGTATGGGAGTTATGATATTTGTCTGATGACCATGTGCCTACTGATACTCGTGGTACGTGGGGCAAATATTACTGAATAGCAGAAAAGGCTTGTGGCGTGGGATAGAGGTGGTGCTGATCATGTGAACAGCTCTGTACATATTACCAACGATACTGAATGGCAGAGAGGTCTGTAGTGTGAGTTAAATGATATGATTTTGATGTGAGGAGTTTGTTACTTGGAACACATGTTAATGATGATTTTTTTTGTCAGTCTTGAGCCATGGGGGTTCTGTCCCACTTTTTCTTTGCCATGATTGGGCTGGTTGTTGTGTTGAGCTCGCTGTAGGCATGGATATATGTGTCTGTGTGCGTCTTTCTCTGTGTCTGTATGCGTAAGTATGGTGATACCTTCCTTAAACTCATTTATCTGGATGTATGAATTGCTGTTCCTCCCATATGTTTGTGCTTGTGTCGAGACGTATGGGTTTGTGGGTGAGACCTAGTATGAATATGGAGGTAATGATATCCGTCTGATAGACAAGTGTCCATTGTAAATCATGGTACCTGGGTCACATGTTACTAAATGACAGAAAGGGTTGCGGTGTGGGCCAGACGTGGCTGTGATTTCAAACTTCACACATCCTGTAACTCTTTTTAGTTGGATCTAGCATGTTCAGTCTCTTTCCTCCAGTTATGTGCATATGTGTGGTGATGAATGGAACTGTGTGAATGCATTGACATGTGAGTGTGTATGTATGTGTTTATGTGTGTCTTTCTATGATTTTTGGCCAGTCATGGGTGTTCTGTTCCACTTTTTCGTTGCCATGATTGGGCTAGTTGTTGAGTCGAGATCGCTATAGACATGGAAATGTACGTGTGTATGCGTCTCTATCTCTGTGTGTTTTTTTGCGTAAATGTGGAGATACCTTCCTTTATCTCGTTTGTCTGGATGTATGATGTGCTGTTCCTGCACTTATGCTTGTGTGAGGTGACATATGGATTTGTGGGTGAGACCTAGTATGAATATGGGAGTTATGATATCTGTCTGATGACCAAGTGTCTACTGCTACTCGTGGTACATGGGGGCACATGTTACTGAATGGCAGAAAAAGCTTAGGTGTGGGATAGACGTGTTGGTGCTGATGTGAACAGTTTTGTACCTAGCACACATGATACTGGATGGTAGTGAGATCTGTAGTGTGAAATAAATGAGATGATGTTGATGTGAAGAGTATGGTGCCTGGAACATATGTTACTGATGATTTTTTGGTCAGTTATGAGCCATGGGGGTTCTACCCCACTTTTTCGTCGCCATGATTGGGGCTGGTTGTTGTGTCTAGCTCGCTGAAGGCATGGAAATGTGAGTGTTTGTGCGTCTCTCTCTGTGTCTGTATGTGTAAATATGGTAATACCTTCTATAAACACGTCTGTCTGGACGAATGATTTTGCTGTCCCTCCACTTATGTTTGTTTGTGCTAGTGTATTGAGATGTATGGATTTGTGGGTGAGATCTGATAGTCAAGTGTCTATTGCAACTCATGGTACCTGCGTCACTTTTTTACTGAATGGTAGAAAGGGTTGCGGTGTGGGAGAGACGTGTTGATGGTAAATATAATCAACTGGGGCGCGATGAACACTATTTATGGTATAAACATGCCATCTTTTGCACACCCTCTATCTCGCCAGGCTGATGATATGTAAGGAGACTTCTGTTTTTCAGCCAGTCATGAGGCAAGAGAGTACTACACCACTTTTTTGTTTCCATGATTGGTACCGGTAGTTGTGTAGTCTTGGACATGTGTATCTGCGTCTCTCTTTGGGCATGTAAGCGTAAGTAACTCGTCTGTCTGATGATTTTTGTAACGATAGTTCTGTCCAGTTAATCAGTTGTAACGACAATTCTGCCCCCCCCCCCACTTCATCGTTTCCGTGATGCTTGCTGTTAGTTCTGTCAACCTCGCTGTATGCATGTACAAGTGTGTGCGTGTGTCATTCCTCTGTGGATTTGAGTCTAAAATATATGGTTATAGAATTATCAACGTGTGCTTCTAACCATTGTTTCAGGGCTTAGACAATCTCCCATTTCGATGTGCTCTTTACAGTTTACTGCCGTTTGTGTTGGCATGTGAATTTTGATTCTCACTACATAAAAATCATTTAACAGAGAGGGGTGATGTACCAGAGAAGCGAAGGACTTGGGTACAAACCCACAGTCAGACCATTGCTTGTGTGGTGTAGTATGGATGTCATTGGAAGATAGGAAGAGTGTTGAGGGGCTGTAGGTGGCGTATAATGCTGTTAGAATGGATATTGGTGGAATAATTCTGAGTGGTGTATGGAGCCTAAGTTGACCATGACCACAATCTCGCACTAGACTTTAGGTGATGAGGCCTGAGTGGATAAAATATCTAAACACCCACTTTGACCTAACAATTTACGACAGTTCAAGTGTGAGCACTATCTTAGGCGTAATAGAACTAGCGTCTGCACCTATGGATACTTGTCGATGTGTGGGGATCTTCTATGAAAATGTGGGTTATGATGTCTGTTTGATGACCAAGTTAGCTAAGAGCATTATGGTAACTCTATCGTGGTTACTTGAACAAAGCATGCAATTACAAACAAATGTCACACTTGGCCCTGAATCCGAAGGTTGGCGTTAGATGGGAACATTTTAAACCGAACCATCCAAAATTCTAGTATTTCCAGCGTATCAGGCTTTTTTTCGGGCTCGTCGATGTCATTTTCATTAGAGGTGAGAAAGGATGTATGGCAAGGAACGGTGAGGAATTCGGCCATGGACTTTTGAAGGTCTCTTTCCCTGCATTCGTCTGGAGTGATTTCAGGAATCCAAGCACTCTTCCATTTCACTGTTCTGTTTATAGTTTGCTGCCGTTATTTTTGGGGTACGAACTGTTTTTATCAGGTTGTTCACTATATGTCTTTCGGGGCAAAAATCGTGATGATTGGATGTACCAGAGAAGGAAGAACTTGTGTTACAAAACCACAGTCAGACCTTGCTTGTATGTAGTGGTGTAATGTGGGATCCACAGTTTTTGGACTTGAAATGCGGTGTGCACGGGAAGGCAGCTAGAGTGTAAATATGATGATTCCTTTCTTTCACTCGCCAGTCTGAGTGTAGTGTGTGTAGTTCATTTCCACCACTAATGTGTGTTTTGTGACGTATGCAGCTGTGAGTGAGCATCAAAAGTACGACATTGCCGCCTGTGTTAAGAGAGGCTCTTGAATCTACTCATGCCTTTATGGTACTAGGGTCACATGTTACTGGATGGCTTGTGGCTATGTGGGTGATATGAGATGATGCTGATGTGAACAGTTTCGTACTTATGCACTTGCTACTAGATGGTTAAGTTGGCTGATTTGAGTGAGAGGCGAGGCGATGCTAATGTAATCAGTTTGGTACCTGCGGGGTAGCTGTTAACGATGGCTTTTTCTGGTTCCATTGTTAATGTGAAGTCCACAGTTTTTGGAATTGAAATGCTGTTTGCGAGGGAAGGCAGCTAGAGTGTAAATATGGTGATATCTTTCTTTCACTCGTCTGTCTGCGCGTAGTGTGTGTAGTTAATTTCCACCACTAATGTGTGTGTGTGTGTGTGTGTGTGTGCGCGCGCGCGCGTCTTTCAATGTACGTCTCTCTCTGCGTAAATATGGTCAGACCTTCCTTTAACTCGTTTGTCTGGCATGTAGGATGTGCGGTTCATCTCCTCCACTAATGTGTGTGTCTGTGTGTGTTGTGTGTGTGTGTGTGTGTGTGTGTGTGTGTGTGTGTGTGTGTGGGTGGGTGGGTGCGTCTTTCAGTGTATGCGTAAATATGGTCAGACCTTCCTTTAACTCGTTTGTCTGGATGTAGGATGTGCGGTTCATCTCCTCCACTAATGTGTGTGTCAGTGTGTGTGTTTTATGACGTATGTAGCTGTGAGTGAGCATCCACAGTACGACATTGCAGCCTGTGTTAAGAAATGCTCTTGAATCTACTCATGCCTTTGTGGTACTAGGTGCACATGTTACTAGATGGCTTGTTGTTATGTGGGTGATATGAGATGATGCTGATGTGCACAGTTTCATGCTTGTGAACATGCTACTAGATGGCGAAGATGGCTCATGTGTGTGAGAGGCGAGGCGATACTAATGTGAACAGTGTGGTACCTGGTAGCTATTACTGATGGATTTTTTCTGGTTCCAGGGATAATGATACTATAGAAAAAGTGTGTATATATCCTCATCAAGTATTCTCACTGTTTGCTGTATATTATTTCCAATTACCACTCGTGTTTCACCTACAGTGCCCATAGCTACATCCATTTGCCTTATACCTACCCAAATCCTTCCTAAAACTTATCCTTTAATGAGTGCGGGTGTGTTTTTTATGTATAGAGCAACAGAGACAAGAGACGATTGTGATATTAAAATTGTTCAACCGACTGGCTGACTGTTTGCTCCTCCCCCTCAATGCAGTATGAATGCTAGTTTAGGTCACGTTAGGCCTTCGTCTGATTTGAATCTTTGCTTTTGAAAGTGTACACAACCATAGAGATGTTATCAGTTTAACGTGGAATCAGAGCCACAGAAGCGTTCTGTACCAGAGGTGAAGGTGGGTTCAGGGCTTATGAAAATCACCGTCCAGACAGGGATTCGAACCGAAGACCTTTCTATCTCCGGTCAGACGCCTTAACCACTGAGCCACTGTCGAGATTTGATGTTTATACGAATTCTTTCTTCCCTCGTGACATTCGAGTTTGAGATACACCCGTAAGTTGCATGTCTATGTTATTCACAGCAATGTGTGACAGAGAGTATGTGTCACCCACATAAATACATTTTTCATCTCATAAACATTAGCAACGTTTTTAAAAGGTATACATGCTTTTGGCATGGATTTCATAACGTGTAAGGCAATAAATGGATATTAAGTGAAAACTCAGGTAAAAAATTGGGGGGGGGGGCAGGATGTGAATGCAAGAGAGGCCTATGACACACATGGAATCATAAGTATTGAATGATGTATTATATTGCAATAAAATGTATTTTAAAATTTCAATAAATCTGTAACATTTATCAAGAAATTATGTTTTTTATTTAACGAATCCCCTACCCAATTTTTTTTTATATTCCTTGGATTAGTATAGTATTTTTATTACGAGTATGAAATACTAGAAATAAAAAGAGAACAGCGTTTAAAACTGACATATCACAAAAGGCGTGTTGAGGTAATAAGTGTGTATAAAAAAATGGCAGCTACAAATAAATGACCTTACATAATGTACAACGAACAGGACTTGTTATTTGAACCAATAATACTGTTTGCAGAAGGCAACAATATGTTTTAGAAGCTAATTTTATGGTAACCAAATAATTAACGAATTATAATGATTCGAAATATCAATAAGACCTGAAAAAATGCTCCTCGAAGGTCCCTAGGAAGAAAATTATAGGTTTGGTAATAACGATTGTTGAGGGATCTATCATTTGTACCAGCTAGCAGTGTATAACATGACGCGCACATTCCACGGCAGAAAATCACGCTCGAAATAGCGTATGCTGCATGTTCAGACGAAAATATTCTTGAAAGACGTGTACAGTGCATAACGGGAGCCAACGCGTCACCCACGCCGAGTTACAATACACCCGGAAATATCGCTGCGCTAGGAAAGTACGCACTCCAGGAATAGCGTATAACGGTACCCGTTGCTCGCCGACGCGTCATGTCATGTGTGGCGCGCGCTGGGAATAGCAACAACCGTTGTCGCCTGCGGGGGTGTGCGCCCGACTAAGCTCCACAGAATACTCAGATAAATTCAGGTTACCGCTGCACGGTGCTGCCGCCTGGTGCCGGCGGGGAGGGGAGGGAGGCCCTCCCAACTCAACGATGGTGCTGCCACCTGGCGGGTGTTTTTGCTTCCGCGTCTGTATACTACTAACCTTTAAAATTATCGTAGCATGGTTCCAGCAAGATACTGGCAGCTTTTGGACACGGTATCTACTGTTTCGATTTGATAGTATCACACATTTTGTGGAGATGTAGAGCTACTTCTGGCTCATGACGAAGATGTTTAAACGGATTCGAATAATGAGGCTGAGCGGTCCTTTGAATGGAACGAAGTACAATTTTCTTCTGTGTAAAGATATTTCCTGTCAAAAATTTCCATCTAAGCTTGATGACTATGCAAGAATTGTTTTTCTATGCATCAGTAGCTCGAGGTAAAGGTGGTATTGTAATTGCAGCCAATCGTACAGATGAAATTTCTTTTTTTGTCGTGTTACGAATCGTCAACGTCGAGGTCATTAGAGGAGGGAATCGACAGGGGACTAGGAACGGAAAGGAATTCGGCACTTTTGAAGGAACCATCCCGGCATTTTCCTGGAGTGATTATGGGAAAATCCCTTATATGGATGGTCTGACTGGGATTCGAACCCGTGCCCTCCCGAATGCGAGGCCAGAGCGTTACCGCTCACCCATCACCTTCGGTCAGAGGAAAAGACATTTATTATTATTTCTACTATTTATTTTATAAATATCATTGCTCCAGGGTTTGTACCAACCTGTCTTTTGTTCCATTAAAAAGATCACCTTTTCTTGCAACGCAGTATCTTTTATCTTTAATTTGAAGAATTAATCTGGGACAAAAATAATATTTTGAAGTGCACCAGGAAGGGTGTTGCAGTATGTTTCGTTTCTGACTGGGGTTCGAAAGGTTCCCGGTTCGAATTCCGATCGCGGCTATAATTTTCAAAGGCCCTTCATCTATGGCACAGCTTGCTGTGTAATATGAAGTACGCCAGAGCGCTTGCGTGGTTTAGGCCGGTCGTCCACTGGCACCGAATTCGTCCGACCGACTGTTCGGCCTAATATGGTCGAATATGACCGACTAATCCCGAGACAGGTAAAGGCATTGCCAGGCACACCACTGGACAACCAAATCCAGCCGAGTGACGGACCGATCCCATGAAATGGGATTAGTCGGATATATTCCGCATAATGGCAAACGCATGTTGCGCTCCTAATAAACAGGTCTTCATTTATCATTTTTATTTCTTCAGATTATACCATATACTGTGGTGGTATGCAATCACTATAAATATTTTAATGATAATATCTACGGAAAGGACAATTATAGCAAGTGCATCTACGCGGTTATAATAATTATTTTACTAAAAATTTGTACAGTAAATTATTTGAATTTCTTACTGGAATATTCTCAAACGCTTATGATATATCACTCTTGTCGGGACCGCATTTAGCCACGGGCTAAATAGGCTGCAATCTATCAGCCCACATCACAAAAACAAAATTTGCTTGTTTCTTATAATTGTTCTTTTTGTATTTTTTTTTTCTTCTTGTATGTTCATTTATTTTTAAAATTGTGAACTTTTGTGAAATTGGCAACTTGGACATAACTCTCAACTTCGCATTCTTTTTCTTCTATAATTGTTCGGAGCGATGTTAGTAAATTGAATTTAATATCTTAATGAGTTTCAGTTGTTTTCATTTTATCTCTACAATCCTATATTCTTCTAGATAAGACATAGTAAAATGTTCTACAATTACGTAATAATTTTCAAATGTTTATTTTAGAATTTTGGTTAGAAATTAACTATAAAATGCGATGTTGAATTTCAAAATATTTGCGGGGCAGGGCGCGCATCACGGATTCTGTCCAAGGGTCTACACATCCTAAATCGGCCCTGAATCTTGTAATATTTAGCGAGGGCAAGGTAAAATCTATTTTTACGGAATTAAGTCACTATACATTTTATAAAAACACTCCGTTCGCTTGGTGTTGATCGACAATATTTATCGGGCGTCATTCGGCCGCAGTGGACGAGGTGAATCGGACGAAATGGTCGGCCGTCAAATCGGGCGTTACTAGGAAGAATGCGGTTCCAGTGGACGACCAGTCTTGGATTTTTTTTTTTTTTTTAAATGGCATTCGGCCGTGTTAACCATTCAGCCAGCTCAATGTATTTGTTTTCTTACAGTGTACAGATTTCTTATATGTATAATTATTTTTCTCCAATGTGTGAGGACGACACAAGACGAACACAACATTTAATTAAAACCACCCATGCCCTAGGCCGGACTCGAACCGGCTACCCCAGCAACGAGAAGCAAGCACGCTACCCCTACGCTGCCGGGGTCGGCCAGTCTTGGATTCCACGTTAAACTGTAGATACCCTATAACCAGGAAACACTATCGGCTAGGCGGCTACGATAGGGTCGGTTTGCGCAGATGGTAAGAAACTCCGTCAACAGGCCATTATGATCGCACGAAATTATTGTTCGGGAGAACTGTTATTCTAGTTCGCTCCGTCCTTCATTTCTTAGACTTTCCTGGTGGCACGATCAGTGAATTACATCACAGCTCCTCCAATGTAAGAACTATGTTCGAGCAGTACCTGGAAAATACCACGAAGTATAGAACGAAGAATGTACTAGCAACAATGAGCAGATCTCAGAACCGCACACAGACAAGCAAAAGCTAACACAGAACGTTATTTAAATGCTATCTTATTTCACTAGTCATTGCAATGAGGCAGCAGTATCCTGCCCGCAGTGCACGAGTAATAAACATTCATTAAGAAAAAACCTACTTGTTTTTATCTTCTTGTGATAGCTCTATAAAAATGATTATCTTTGTGCTCTGGTTGGATGTTCTGTGCAGTGTCTATATGCTATTTCATAAACAACTCCGAGGCTGAAAACGGGGTCCAAAGTGTTGAAATGTAGTATACAAGGACCCTCCAAAATGAACATAAGATATGAAATACGCTTTACGAAATTTAAGAGTTATTTTTTTCCGCTAATACTGAGATTATTGGCACTATGCCTCCTGGACAATATTGCATCGGTAAGACCACGAGTTTTGGAAGAATTTGGAAGGGGACACAATGTGTTTTATCGTTACTAACGTTTATTATTGTTATGTATGATCCGTACATACGAATATTTCGTTCTCTACAGTCTATAACCAACCGATGATTCTCATTTCTCTTGCAACATTTCCTACTTATCAAAAGTTAAAGAATCTTATATACTACGTATCATGGTACAATTATTCCAGAGCTACTGCTACAGCACTATGAATTTTACAATCTGCTAATCAAACTACTACCCATTAACAGTTAAAAATGATTTTTTCAAGAGTTTATTCAAGAAGAACATTAAAAAGCTTAGTAATGGTGTCGTGAGAATATTACTCATAATCCTTATCTCTATGTAAATATCAGAAAAAAATTATTTTACTGGCTCAGTGATACCGAATCTTCCCTCTTTCACTTCTCCCATAACTGCTCATGCAAAGGACTAACTATTTAAAATGCCGGATCCTTTATCCTGTTACCTTTGCGTTAGTCTTAAATTGGCTTAATATTCGCTTGATAACTCATTGTGAGAATTGTGTGAGAATGTATCCTAATACTTATGTTTCTCGGTAAACCCCCGCCTTTTTTTTTTTTTTTTTTTGCTAATGTCTTCGCGTCTCGTCGACGTCATTAGAGGCGGGAAAGGATGGGGGAAGGGGGGGGGGCAAGGAAAGGGAAGGAATTAGGCCATGGATTTTTTAAAGGAAACATACCGGCATATGCCTGGAGTGATTTGGGGGAAACCATGGAAACCCAAATCTGGATGGCCGGACGGGGATTCGAACCCGCGTGCTCCCGAATGGCAGGCCAGGGTATTTCCTCTCACCCACCAGGCTCATAGGGTTTATTAGAGCCTACCGATTGAGGCAGAAACGATTATGTCAGAATTAGGACGGCCATTTCCTTTTCTCCGGGACCTGCAGTTTAAAGTTGAATGCATTCGCAGCGTAAGTAAGATTTGCCAGAGGCCTGTAAAAATATTCTAACTGTAACAGGAATCGATACATGAATTTTATGTTTTGAAAGCAGCAATGCAGGCAATAAGCTACCAGCCAAGTCACAGCGCGAATATTTGTTGGCTTTGTGTAATACTTCAGTTTGTGTTTAAACTAACCAAATCGTCCCACGCAGCCGTATAATGAGAAATACTGGCAGATTCGTCAATTTGTTCACACCTATTTTCATATATATATATATACATCAGCCTCCCAGGCGTCAGACAGTGTTCATTTTTCCATGCAATCGTTTCAGACCTTAGTACAATACAAGAAAACAGAGCACTGAAAAACACAGTTGTCCGAGGGCCGGATTCGAAAGGGCGGCCCTTACAACATGAGGTCCTTCTCTAGCCTCTGCCGGGGCAGATTTTTCTCCCATCTATAATTTAATACAGCCACAAAGAAAAATTAGTCTTTGGCTCAGGTCACATAATAATGTGATCACTACTGCCAAGATATAATGAAATTACTTTCAAGGACGTATTAAGAAGCTTTAAAAAACTTGTTTTTTTTTTAGGTTTATGTTCGGTCTAAACGTTTCTGGTGATTAGTGAGTGTTGCCATCTGTTTGTGAAAAAATGTTCTGTTGTGTTTCGTCTTATCTTTCTGTGTGTGTAGTTTTGAGGCGAAAAGTTAGTAGCATCCGAGCATTCACCTAAGTATAAAGAAAACCGTGTAAAAACCGCAATCAGGATGCCATGAGATGAGATCTGGCGGTGATTTAACATCCTACCTGAAATTGCTGGGTTACTCTGTATTTTCGATGGTGGGAAGTGTCGCAAACAACCATAAAATTCTTTGCTGTTTCAATATCAAGCCTTCGAGATAAGATGTTACCGTGGTCTGGACCGACAAATGTTTTAGGTGTACAAAAAATGCTACAGTTCACTGCCTGCGTATTAATAATAATTTATTTAATTGTAATGGAACTTACTCCCTGTTTCCCTACACCTACTTCTCACATTTCGCGATATTTTAAATTCTTTGAGGTCAATTTCACCACCCACCAACTTTTGCTCTTTATGGATTTTAAATTCAAATTCTTTTAGTGTTTCAGCTAAATTTCTTAGTTCTCATGGTAATTTATTCCACTCCCTGACTCCTTTTACCTACAAAGAAAATTTTCCCACACCTTTACAGCATCAGTTACTGACTGCATTCTGCGAATTTTCACAAAACTCTGCTTTTGAATTTAATATCCATACTACGCCACCACACTCAGGCAATGGCCTGACCCTGGTTTTGAAACCCAATTTCCTCACTTCCGCTCATCATCC
>JARYHS010001868.1:0-10017 GCA_031002005.1 Vandiemenella viatica | reverse complement strand
ACCGAAAACGTTAAAAGAATTTAAAGTTAAAATTTGTAGAGGGCAAATGTAGGTGAGTGAAGGATAGCGGGAAGTTGGGTGTGTAGGGGAATTGCCACCGGAGCGTGTGCTCCATTGCAATTAAATTAAATACGCCTTGTACTCTTTCATGGCCTTCTTCACCATCTTCCTGTGTTTCAGCGAATCCCATTCCAGCTCCTTTATCACATCAGTTACTGACTGTCTTCTGCGGTAACTTCGAGATACAAATCAAGTTGCCTTCGTTTGCATCCCTTCCAACTCGAGTATTTCATACCCAACATGTGGGTTGTATATTGCGCCACCATATTCTATCGTAATACAGAAACAATTGCCTGCACCTCTCAATAATTCTTACATAATCATTAAGACGTTGATGACAGAGACAATTGCTTGCACCCCTCATTTGTTCAGCCCTAATAATTAAGGCGTTGACGCCGCTACATTAATACTTTAGCAGAGTGCTTAACAAGCTCATCTATATCTATAAAACGAAAACCGGACATATTGGTCGTATAAAAACTCGGAAACTAAGGGGCAGATTTCGATGGAGTTTTCACCGTTTTAAAGCTTAGAATCTTAATTCACTTTTCTGGCAATCTTATGTTTCAACATTAAATAATGTAGGAGCATTAAATGAAATTATGAACGCATGGTGAGAAATTCCACAGGAGGAATCACTAGATGCAGCATACTCCGCACTAAACACACAACACAATGTCTCTGACCATAGCCTTTAATAAAAGCAATAAGATAACTTATAGTAATAACTATTTTGCACACTAAACAAAACTTTAGGTATTCTATCTTTTAATTCGATTTATTCAATTTTTAAAAGCCATAGCTTCAAGTATTCTTTCCTTTAATACGGGATATCAATTTTTAAACGACATAGATAGCCGTAAAAACAACAGAGATTTTCTTTAAGCACAATCTCTGGACAATATCTCTGGCCTTCAGCATTAGTCTTCTGTTTACGATAATATTATTCCGGATTCACTTTTGATATTTTATCTGCAGAGTTAAAGGATCTGGCGTTTCGAGCCACAAGTATATCCATCCACTTTCTAATTGAATCAAATGTGAGTTTTTAACATAATCTAGGGTTGTTCAGTAATGTAGTAATGAAATTTCTTAACCAAATTATCAAAGCTTGATATACGTGAATCTTTTCGGACGAATGAAAATAGTATACGTGCAAATAAACTTCAGCCCACCAGTTTCTTGGTAGGGGGCGGGTGAATGTAAGTTTGCTTTAATTCCGAAAAAGTTGGCGCGTATTTTATGAAACTTTGTACAAATGTTTTGCGGGAATAAAAGTAGGGTACAGTTAAATCTACGCCAACTATACAGGGCAACGCCGGGAACTCCGCTAGTTGTCAATGAAATACAAGATTTTGGAGTCAAAATATTCGGAAGCTGTAAATCAGGAATCAGAAATTAAATTAAACAGGGAATTCGATATCAGTTAGGAAGATTTTTTTATTTACTGATTCTTGTTTATGGCTTTACGCCTCGTCGACGTCGATGTCATTAGAGGTGGGATAGGACTGGAAACAAGGGACGGGAAGGAATTCGGCCTTGGCCCTTTGCAGGAAGCATCCCGGCATTCGCTTGGAGTGATTTTAGAAACCATGGAAACGAAATCTGGATTGCCGGACGGGGATCCGAATTCGCGTCCTCCAGAATGCGAGGCCAGAGCGCTACCGTTCATCCACCACACTCAGTTAAGATCAGCAAAAATTTTGTGAACAAAATTCGCATGATATTTTGGTTGGTATCCTAATGAAGATACGGGAAATAAGAAAGCAACTGCAAGAAACGAAACTTTATTCATGGCATATGCAGTAGAAATGTTTCGCTCTCCGGAATCATAAATGATACTGGAAAATAAAAAAATGAAAACGGTAAACGCATCATTGAACAAATTTACGTCTGCACGGACAAAGCAGCGGCCAAGCGCTATTTTAATATAACACTTGAAATGCTCTGTCTATTCTCGTATCTGATTGAGCACTTTGTAATGATTGTAAATTGATTTTCAGTTTAATTCATTTAATTAATTACTATGATTAAATGATTCAAGGGCTCCATTCCAAAAAGGGGAAGATTAAAGGACAGAGTATTGCCTCACAATTGAATAGGACCATAAATGAAATTAATTAAAGACAACTGTATTTTATTGTAGCAATAAGGAATAAAAAAAAAAATATCAAATACATTCACAGGAATCATTATTAAAACTTGGAGTTCTGTTCCAGAGGGCGCAAGTTGGTTTATCAATAACCAGTTCCACGGCTAGCTCACTAAAGTTTAATGGATGATTGGAGACTCCATAAGCAATTTTCACTGCTGTCAGGGTCGCACTGGGTTTTTAATCACTATGGCAGTGAGAGTTACTTATTTGCGGATGCAGTACATTACCATCGTTGATGCGCCGCTGTAAGCAGTATGCAATACGATCAGTGATGCAAACTGTATTCGTAGCACCATACAGAAACACTTCCGTACCACCACAGCTCTCGTCCTTCACGTGTCACGTTTAGCAGCCATCTCCTCACTCGAACACCCCAGCATGCAGAAGGTAGACTCGCCTACCCCCTCCTTTCCCTGAACGTGCATACTTCAAGGTCTTCCTATTGTGTGTTTCCCGCTAGCTGACAAGCCGGCACCAGCCTGAAGGAGTCCTTTGTCACCGAATTCGATGGCTATAGGCACATTCACTAAACGCAAATCTTGGCATTTTTAATCACCCTTTCTAATGAAAAATGTGGTGACTATTTTGGAGATCACCACATAGCCTCCAGTCCACATTAAAATTTTATTTGTGCAACACAGAAATAAAATTTTACGTCACACGCCTTCTTCCCTGAATCACTTTATATTTTGATGGTTCATCTAAAGTCTGCCCTTATCTTTCCTGGCTATTTGACTTGTCCCTTCACAGAACTCCATTTTATGAAACTACCCTTTTTTAATTGTATCTATATTCTTACAAGTATTTCATTTACCATTACTGGCAAAACTCTGTTTGAGTAGGTTACTATCATTGTAACAAAATTTAATGACAACCTATTAAATGGAAGTTACATAATCAGTCTAGCCAACGGATACAAGAAATGCATAACTTATAACGTGAAATATACAAATGTTGAACCGTTATGTGCCAACCTTGTCTAGTAAATAGCATCAATTATAATTAACCATTTGGTACGTAATACAGACTAAAACATATATACAACACTATGATTCAAATTTAGATGTATATATAAACATCACTAAAACTATAATCTGTTACCACTAGTTCTGGTAACAGCCTCAGCCGCATTCATTATGACAAATAATTCCACATCCAAAGTTAGTGCTTTGTCATCCTTACAAACAATGAAAATCTACATTTGTTTCCTAACATCTACCATATATATATATGTTCACCAACATGTGAACCTTTAGTTCCTAAAAGAAACTTTAATTATCTAGAAACATAATGCCTTAAACTTTACAAAAAAAAATGCGTTTAATTTACCTTCATTATCAACATCTTTCTAATTATAAACATCTACCCATTTCCTCAAAATACATACTTTTGCTTTAAATATTTGCAGAGGTTACTTGCATTATATAGATTCCCAATTAAGAAAACAATTCAATTGAATTTCTTTATTTAGTCCTTTTTTCCGAAGTGCTGTTCCACTTGATAGTGCGAGTAATTTGCTTAAAACATTATTGAGAAAGAGTGGAGAAGATTTTGAGTTAAATCCGCGGACCCAGTAAGTGTGGAAAGACTACTTAACATTTACTTTACCTTACAACTCCCACAGAGCTACACATTTATTTATTCCTTTATGGTCACAACAGTCCTAGACCTTAGCAGCTTGAGTACTAGTGAGAATTACCTAGGGAAACGAGTCCCTAAAAAAAATTAATAAAGAAGTCATGGTGTTTTATCACACCGAACTTTAAACATGCAATCGGATTGCTTCGGGCTTATTTTAATTACTTTGTGGACTTACATATCATTGCCACTAATGAGAATTTTGCAGCCACTTGAGTCATATCCGTTGCTTATTTACTCCGACATCTATTCTTTTCGTCCGAGCAAACAAATTAAATTCACTAAGGTAACTTCCTTCCTTCGGTAATCATCTAACAAGACTCAAGAAGTGTTTTTACTCCTTCCCTACAAGAGTTCATCTTACACTTAGTAATTGTGAATCATTCTCTCTGATGGGTGGTAATTAAGTTTAGAAATGTGTAGTACGTTTAATGACGATATGAAATCGTTAACAAGACTTTTAACTTGTCTATACATAAGCTCTCTTATTATTAATTTTTAACCAATATCAAACTCAACAATAGAAACATGTGCACTATCAACTCACATTTTTAAATTAAAATTATCATATCAAAGTAGTTTTTGAACAGTCTACTTCAAATATTGTAAAACAAATTGTTTTTTCTTTATCATGTAGACATGTGAATTTAAAATGCGTTGCAAACTGTATAATTTTGAGGATATCAGTATGTAATCTTTAACTATAATTTTTTTTTTTTTTTTTACAACTAGTGGTGCCCTTTGAAATGCTCATTGTTGGCACACTCGCACATCCTGAGATGTTTCGCACGCATTTGCCTGCGATGGTTCGGCTGAAACCGGCGAAGAGTTTCGCTGTGGAGATTGTTCCCGCACAATAGCATTTACACGCGGTTGCTGCCCCTGTGACTGGTTACGTCCATGGTTAAAGTCATTCCGCCGATTTTCATTGTAGAAATTGTTTCCCCTTATCGTAGGGCTTGCGGTTGTGATCTCTATTTGAGTTCCTATTATTATTATCATGCGGTTGTCCACCATGATGGTCAAAGTTGCCTGGTGGGCCATCTTCGATTGCATCTATATTTTGCAAAGTTTCAAGGAAACTTTCCAAAGTAGTTGCAACAACTGGATTAATAAGACCCCTTGTCTGCTTTGAGAAATGCGTGGAAACAGCTGCTATGAACTGCTGGTCCTTAAGAGGCTGATCTAGGAGTCGCGAGAGTACTGCTAGTCTTCTTACATACATCACTCTTGAACCGTGCTCGCGTGGATCGTACTTCCCTTGGCAGATTCGGAGCAGACATCGTGACTGTTCTTGCACAGACCAATACGTCCGTAGAAATGCCTCTTTAAACTCTGTATAGGTTGTTCTCGCTTCGCAAGTAATGGCCAACCAAGACCTTTCTTGGAAGTCAAGTGCCTGGTTTACCAAGGTCATCCAAAAAGATTCTGGAATGGCCTTATACGGAAATATTCCTCGAGGTTAGTCAGAAACTCACGAGGATTGATTCCTCTCTTCATTCCAAACCGTGGTAATGGAATGTCAACATGAATTGGTCCTACCTCTGTTCCAACAACCTGTCTTTTCTTCTCCACCGCACGCAACTCCTCCCGCAATTTTACTTGCTCTTGCTTCAGAATAGACGCGTCCTCTTTCAAGGTTATTACCGAGGTACTTATTGAAGTAACCTCTCTGGTCAGTTGCAAATGCTGACTGTTCGCGTCATCTTGCACTCTCACGATTGACGTGGTCAGCGCATCGATGTTTCGAGTGGCCTCGTTTCGCAACCCCTCTACGCTATCTACTAAACTGGTCACCCGACGAGTGACAGCTTCCTGCGACCTTGTAAGACCTCACAAGTCACAGTTACCGTCCCCACCTGTGACTGAACCACTTTCAAGTCACTTTCAACTCGCAAAGATAGATTTGCATGTCCACAGTAAGAGACGATCATCAAGCTTGGAGCACATCGCTTCCTGTCGGGCATTTACAATTGACATTTGCTCCGTGACTTCATTCAGTTTGTCATTCACTGCGGTCAATTCAGTACGGATTTGGTGTTTAATTTCCATCTTAAACTCGTCACACTGTGTTTTTAGAAATTGCTGACACTCCGCGGCATTCTTTTCTGATATCTGACGTTGTTCCACAGCATTTTGTTCCAAATTATTCAGTTTCTGTAAAATCATCGTCAACAATGAAGCGTTTAGTTCCGGTGGTGTGATTTCTTTAGATTCCGATATCTGTGTGTGGTTATTTTCTAATGAAACATCCGGCTGTTGTTGTGACCCCTACATTGTGAGTCGGGGTGTGTTCTGCTTCTCGTGATTCTAAGTCTCCGATTAGCTCAGTAGACGCACGGTGGAATTCATTGTCAAAAATTTCTTCGTGTGTTCCCATAGTGACAGTGTCTGTGTCTAAAATGTTCACAGAAATATCACTCGCGATTTTCCCAGAACGAAGTTTCATACGAATCTATTATGTTTTACGTCGCTCTCATCAAAAACCAACAAATTTATCCACAACGAAAATTTATTCAACAAACAAAACTAAAATTGTTTCCGGCATGAACAGCCCTCAAAAATTTAAAATTATTTTCAACGCGATATTAATAACGTGCCCCAAAACATGAATCAATTACCGCACTATCAACTGCAACACACATCATCATCTTATAGAACTGATAAGAACAGTTGTATATAACACAAAGCGAAAACAAAAACCATCATAAATTAAAAGAAACACAAATCACCAGCACAAGAACATCAGCAATCATCACGAGAGCGAATGAACAACAACAAAAAATAATCACAAAGGAACACAGCAATCCTTACAAAAGCGAACAAACACAAGAATTATCATCACATATAACTGGTCAAAACAGTTTGATCATTCCCAAAACAAAACGAAAAAACAATGAAGAACGACAGCGCAAAAATTGTTACCATGCTGCCAACTCAAAACAAAAAAAAACATACAAAATTTAATAAGTAATTTGGAGGCTACGCTATGCATTTCTTGTTTCCCGATTGATCATTTAAACGTGGCTAAAGCTGATATGCATTATTATTAATTTTTGAAAATCTTTCACTGCCAATAATGATTTAGTATCAGAACCTTAATCATTCTGATATAGACAAGCCCCGAGTTGGGATAGCCAATGAAATGCTCTGTCTACTCTCGTATCTGAGTGAGCACTTTGTAATGATTATAATTTGATTTTCAGTTTAATTCATTAATTAATTACTATGATTAAATGATTCAAGGGTCCATTCCAAAAAGGGGAAGATTAAAGGACAGAGTATTGCCTCACAATTGAATAGGACCATAAATGAAATTAATTAAAGACAACTGTATTTTATTGCTACAATAAGGAATAAAAAAAAATACTAAATTAATCTGAAATACATTCACAGGAATCATTATTAACTTGGAGTTCTGTTCCAGAAGGGCGCAAGTTGGTTTATCAATAACCAGTTCCACGGCTAGCTCACTAAAGTTTAATGGATGATTGGAGACTCAATAAGCAATTTTCACTGCTGTCAGGGTCGCACTGGGTTTTTAATCACTATGGCAGTGAGTTACTTATTTGCGGATGCAGTACATTACCATCGTTGATGCGCCGCTGTAAGCAGTATGCAATACGATCAGTGATGCAAACTGTATTCGTAGCACCATACAGAAACACTTCCCGTACCACCACAGCTCTCGTCCTTCACGTGTCACGTTTAGCAGCCATCCCTCATCTCGAACACCCCAGCATGCAGAAGGTAGACTCGCCTACCCCCTCCTTTCCCTGAACGTGCATACTTCAAGGTCTTTCCTATTGTGTGTTTCCCGCTAGCTGACAAGCCGGCACCAGCCTGAAGGAGTCCTTTGTCACCGAATTCGATGGCTATAGGCACATTCACTAACGCAAATCTTGGCATTTTTAATCACCCTTTCTAATGAAAAAATGTGGTGACTTTTTGAGATCACTACAAGTGCTAGTAACATTGCTCATCATTTCACAGTCATAAAGCTGGTACAAATATATTGATAGTATTCCAATATTATGTGAATTAGTTGTGAAGCATGGCCAAAAACAAAAAACAAAAAAACAAAAAAAAAAAAACATCAGTTTACATCCAGATTTGCTTTGGTAACAGATCTTGACAAAACTTGCTGAATCCTGCATTTGATTACTTCCATAACTCTTTTTTCAGAATGAGGAGAAAAGGGTAATTGCTTCACATTTCAGTTTCTTTTTCAAACCTTGATTTGCACAATTTCTTCTGTTCCATTCAACACCTTATTGTCCTAGTGTCAGTGGCATGGAAAAGAAGATGGCAATGAACCCAACACTCTCTCCTGTTCTTTTGCATGTATATCTTTCATTATATCTTTGATAATACACTTTATTCTAATTTTCACTGCTTGGAATTTATCACTCACAATCAGTGTATAAGTATACTTGAAAAATATGTTAAATCATCAAAACTTAAGTCACATCAAATTTGTTATTTTTGCAGGATTTCCAGGAGCATTTCCGTACCCTTTCTTCTAAAATGGAACTGGAAGAATGAGGAAGAGAAGCTAATTTATATTTTTTTATAACAAAATTGTTAAAAGTACTAAAAATAAAATATACAAAAAATTAATCATGCTTTCAGTCCTAAATTACCTAAAACCCAATACAAGTAATTTGTTTATTATGATTTAAATATGATCAACGATATAAAACATCATACTTTTAGATTTTTATCATACAATCTGCAGTAAGGAAATCAGGCCCGTAACTACCGCCGGGCAGCCGGGCACTGCCCCGGGGCCCCCAAGCCCGAGGGGCCCCAAACTGATGGTTAAAAAATTTTGGCTTTTAAAACTAATCTAACTTCCTACAAAATACCCAGCACCTAGCTAAATCATATAATAATTTTAAAAATCCATCAAAGTGCTAGAATAAATGTTTTTGCGTGTCCGTTCATATACTCCACACGCTTCGCATGCAAAAGCAGATCTAGAGCAGACAGCAGAATGTCGAGTCGAATGTGTCATGTCGCGCCAGGTGCCTGCCCAGTGTTGAGTGAAGTGCAGGCTGGGACGTGCAGTGAGCTAGTGCTATAATTTGGATAATGAAAGACGCTTCTGGCGAATTTTTTTATTCTGGGGACAAGGCACGCGAAGGAATTTGGCCATGGCCATTTGAAGAAAGCATCCTAGCATTCGCCTGGAGTGATATGGTGAAACCATGGAAAACCCAAATCTTGATGCCTGGACGGGGATTCGAACCGCTGTCCTCCGAATGCGAGGGTAGAGCGTTAACCGCTCACCCACCACGCTCGGTTTCAGGCGAAAAGTTCTTGAAAGAATCATAAATATAACCTTTACACTTGCAACATGTAATCTCGCATTTCGTGGACCTAGTGAAAAGTTAGAATGTATCAACAAAGGAAACTTTCTCTCGATAGTTCAGCTCTTGTCAAAATATGGCCCAGTACTGCAAGAATTGATTCTGCGTCCCCAAGGAACTGTGAAATACCTCAGTCCTAAAATTCAGAATGAACTTATAAACCTATTAGCAAAAATGAAATTACCATTGAGCGTCAAAACTGCTTGGTTTATTATTATTATTTTACTGATTTTAGAAATCACTCAAGACATTGCTAAAGTTGATCAGTTAAGTGAAGTTTACAGGTATGTCAAAATAGTTAATGATGAAGAAGGGACACCTATTGATATCAAAATATGTGAAACTTTTGTGTCCTTTAGAGAGGTAAAAGATCAGTCTGCCCAAGTTCTTGCAGAAGAAACACTTACTTCATTGGAAGAGAAAAACTTAGGTTTGATCAAATGTCGTGGAAAGGCTACGACGGGGCTGCAGTCATGAGTGGGGCATACAGTGGAGTGCAGCAGCGTATTAAAGAAAAAGCCCTACACGCATACTTTGTGCACTGCGCTGCACATAACCTTAATTTAGTATTAAAGGATGCTGTGGAATGGAAACGAATCGTCTGCCAATTTTTGAAAACATTCAAAGTATGTATTGCTTTTTTAGTCATAGTATTTTGCGCTGGCAAGACTTGAAGTCAGTGTACGTCATCGAGACTCAGACTGATTCACTGAATTCGAAAGTAACTAACTTTAAAGTTTCGAATTAGTATTGATTTTGGTTGTGCAGTGTGAAGTTTTAGAGTCTCTCAAC
>JARYHS010001865.1:0-11833 GCA_031002005.1 Vandiemenella viatica | reverse complement strand
GCAATAGTAATAGCTTTCATTGAATTATTTAAGAGAAACAACTGAATTGAGAAATAAATATTTAATGTTGTTTTGGTAAAGAGAAGAGTGGAGCCAACATCCTCTTCATACGCTCGAATCAGTTACAGGGCCGGCTGTTAGCTGTTGGAAGCGTGGTAGGGATGTCGTAACGTACTTAGACCAAAAGAAGCTCAATTATCAACGGATCATAACATTTAAATCTGGAAGCTGCTGTTTTCTGGGGATTTCTTTGCTGAGGTATAATACAAAAAAAACACAACTTATTTGAATGAAACTTTCACAGTTTGAAAGCACAGGACCTAACTTAAAACTGCTGTATGTCTTATGAAGCATGGAATTTAGGAATACCAGAAAGAAAGAAAATGGAAGCATTTGAAATGTAGCTACAGAATATTTCTGAAAATAAAGTGGTCAGACAAAGTACGTAATGAACTAGTTATGGAAATGGTGAGTGACGAAAGAAATTTGTGGAAGAAGCTTACAGAAATATTTTGGTTAATTTGTTAGTGGAGGGAACAGTTGAAGGTAAGATCTGTAGATGAAGACAGAGATTAGAATATATGAAGCAGATAACTGAGGACGTGGGTTGTAAGGGGCATGTGGAGATGAAGAGGTTAGCACAAGATAGGTAGGGATGGAGGATTGCATCAAACCAGTCGAAAGACTGATGACAGCAAAAAAAAAAAAAAAAAAGTCTGAGTTTACGTGGACGTTGGACGGAGCAATACATGTATAATAATATGTACAGTCGGGGACAGAATTCGAGAGACCCCTCGCCTTTCGATTATGCTTCGTTCTAGACACGAATACCGCATGGGACAGCATAACTGGTAGGTGGTACACTAAATTCATGATAAAATAGACCTCTCATACCCAGCACTTTACCCAAGACTAAAAAAATGAGCCCGCGCAGCAAGAAACTCGCAGACGCTCAGAGGGTAAGTTCGGAGTTCTGCAGTAAAAATAATCACGAATATCACCATTTTAGTCACAATAATTATTTAAATAACCAAATTGATTAATTATAGAGAGATGGTAACACTTTTTTTCGTAATTTTGATAACCGTTGCGTATTTTTTTTCCCTCGAATAAACAGTTGACAATTCGCTAGCAAACGCAATTATAGGGCGAATGCAGAAAAGAATCGCTAAATTACGCAAGGAAAACCAAAAGAGAGTTTGAATGGACTTAGTTACACTTTCTAACGCTGCAGCGTTATAGAACTGTGCTTGTGACAAATACATACAAAGGTTAAGGGTAAGCAGAACGAGCATTCACGAAAGAACTCTAATGGTAAACTAAGTCACGAAATATAAATAAACTATTTCCAGAAAATTAAATGGTGCGGAATATTAACACCTTAATTTTGTTTTCATCATACCATATTTAGAAGGTAAGCTAAACTTGAACGCAGTAGCAACAGTTTTAGTAGTAATAATAATCATTAAGAACAGTAAATAAATCCGTCTGCAATGTGAATTAGCGGTTCAACATTTTAAATCTGTAAGATGGAAGTAGTAAAACTATCATCTCTCTCTTTGTTTCTAACTAACACTGATACTTCTATCAAATTTTCTGTCAAGCTTTATTTCCCGCCGTCCAAGCCCGATGGGTTATAGGTAACACTGTTGCCTGGCATTCGGGAGGCCGCGAATTCAAACCCCGTCGGGGGTCCAGTTTCAGTATTCCATGATTTTCATAAATCTCTCCAGCTGAACTCCAAAAAAGTTCCTTCAAAAAGCGGTGGTTGAAATTCTTACCCGATCCTAGTTTCCAATACTATCAAGATTCATATCACATTGCCGCCGAAGATATGACGAAGACAAAAAAAATAAAATAATAATAACGTGGTGGGTATCTGGTATCCGGCTTTCGGGAGGTCATGGGTTCGAATACCCATCTAGCCATCAAGGTAAACGTTTTATATGGTTTCCCCAAATCACTCCAGGCGAATGCCGGGATTGTTCCTTCAAAAGGCCATTGATGAATTCCTCCCCATTACTTGTCCCCAGTCCTTTAATGCCTCTAATGACCTCGATTAGATGTAAGGCTAGAAGCAAAACACAATTGCTCAAATAACGCATTAGGATAAAAAATTTGGAAAGTAGGCGTACTATAGTGAAGCTCTTTAGTGCACACGGGAGGGGTATTTAATTTCAGTTGAGTGTATAGGATTTAATCTCTTTAATATTATGCGTGGTTATTTCGTAAGAAGAAGATCTTCCTGCTGGCTCAGTTCAGACGCAAAGAGGAGGTAACCGGTCTGACAAACGTGTCGAGGAAGTATTTATTTACCAGTGGCTCTGAGGAAGTGAAGAACACTTGTTCAGTAGAATTAGCTCTAATAAAATTTGTGAATATGACCATCCGTACACGAAATATGTCCCTTTTCGAATTACGAGCACCTACAAATACAGTGACAGTCATTTGCCGAAGTAACAGAAACAACTTCATATAACATATTAAAGATACTTCATCATAATTAGAAGACCAATGAAAATGTTGAAAAATAACATTTAACTAATATGTATACGTCATTAATACTTTCTGAAAATTACTTCTCGAGGAGTTTAACTTCAGCATACCCTCAATGCGTCTTGTAATGTTCTACTTGCACTATTTGATTACAAAATTAATTAATCAATATTCCGTGATAATGGAGCTATTTAAAAGAAGAAGAAGAAGAAAGAAGAAAAAACTGTAAGTATGCACGTTATTGAAAATTGACATGCCTCCATCTGCTGATGTTAATATTTTATGACCTTCCGTGCCTTTTACCATTTAACCTGCTGACTATTGTGTAAGCCTTCGTTCAGGTAATGTGGAACTCTATTGTGAAGTCAACCAAAGACGAACACTACACTCATTCAAAAGCAACCATTTGCGCAGAACTCGAATTTTTTCTCGGGCTTCCAGCCGTGTTAAGATGTTACATTTGTGGGACGTTTCGGAGGCGTGCAAATCTGCCTTCATTCTCAACCAAATATCAATCATTAAGGCAGAGTTGGACGCCTTCGAAACGTCCCACAAATGTAACGTCTTAACACGGCTGGAAGCCCGAGAGAAATTTATTAATATACAACGCCGTGAAAGATTACGATCTTACTTTATTATTATTACTCCGCGATTCACTAAAAGTGTGTGGCGGAGGGTGTATTGCTCCTATCCGAAATGGTAATGGTTTGAAAGGGATATACGGGATATGGCAAGAGGCCTTTACAATGCGATGACAGTGTTCTAGCCCCTACACTGCTAGCGCCAGGTTAAGTATCTTGGTCGGGACTCTTGCGAAGGAATTTGTGAATGTGTCTGCGGTCGTGGTTTGCCAACACGGAAGACAATTCCGTAGGCCCACAGAACAAGGAAATTATCAGACATTTCAGGCATGAGATTTTCCTCATCCTCGTTCAACTAACTTGCTTATATTGCTACCTGAGGCTCACACAGTTAACAGACGAAAGAATTATACAGGTTTAGAACCGTATATCCTCGAGGAACCAGGGCTTTCTGAACTTTTTTAAATTTGTTTCCAGCTTGACATCTCGACTTTGAGGTCATGGGAGACGGGAATATGGACTTTTTGGTGAACTATACCGACGTTTGCTTTGATTTGGAAAAACCGTAGAAAATGCAAATCTGGATGGCCAGAAGCGGATTTGAACCCGCATCCTCTCGAATGCCAGGCCAGAACATTATCGCTCGTCCACTACGCTCAGTTTTTTTAATTGACCGTAACATATAGATATATAGGAACAATAATTATAGACTGACTCGGCCATGAATATTTTTCAATATATCTATTTTTGCAGCCTAGTAGTAGACGAAAAAATATTAGATCAACTAAAGATGCCAGATCTTAATCACATCGTTTCTCACGAACCCGGAAACAACCATAATACACCCTCTTTTATAACCACATATGTAACGTTTCAATTAGTTTTTCGAAGATAACATCATTTTACTTTTACATATCCAGCGTATTCCAGTTTGAAAAGCAATCATCCTTCAGAATGCAGGCATAAGAATTTTTAAAAAAGCTCCACTGCATATGGAATTAGCCAACGTCATTAACTGTAAGACTGACAGCAGTCTTTTTCCAAGACCATTCTTGCTTATAGAAAATGCCATGGTGGCTCCCAAAGTGAGAAGTATTATTGCGCCGGTTCAAATTCCTGTCGGCTATCAAATTTCGTTTTTTTTTTTTTTTCATGTTTTCTCAAAACCTTTGCAGATTAATGCCAGGATGATTCCTCTGGAAGGCATTGATCAACTTGTTTCATGTTCTTTGTTCACAGTTCTCTCCTATATTTATTTACCTCGACAGTAACGAGGCGTTTAGCCCTAATTATTAAAAATGTTTAATGTATAAAAAAGAAGAACTGATGTGCAGTTTTCAGACGTGAAATTTTAATTCCAAAATACTGTAAAATAGAAATTTCAAATATACACAAGTTATATATTATCACAGCAATATCTGAAAACTTATTTCGGATATTTTTAAAAATATTATATTTTCTTAGGCGGGATTAGGAGTAGTAAATGATTCTTGTTTTATTTTTCTGCAGCGCGTGACAGCGCCTAGTATTTAAAAGTTATTCACACATCGAAACGAGATAATTCTTTGCAGTTATCATTTTGTAAACGAATCTAATCCAGCAGTATTCTTGTCAAACTTTTACAATTACAAAATTTTATTTTGATATGGCTTTGTCTAGGCTCTAATGAAGGAAAATGTTGTTTTATCTCGATGGCAGATGATTCCGAAGTCACAATACAAGGAAATATGCATCGTTTCCTGCCAGAAGACTTCCTCATCGAATGTGCGAGTTATATTCAAACATTAGTATGCTTCAGTGCCAATCGCTACACCAGCCACATCTAGCAATTTGAGTGATCCGTCTACTGACTGTTAAATATTCTTTTTTGGAATAATAGTCCGTTCAGTAAGCTTTGAGAGGGGGAGGGGAGGTAAAGTTAAACTGGAAGTGGATAAGAAGATAAATACCGGAATGAGATGGCAGAATAGTGCAACATCTGTGTCGCTCACTGTTGGGAAGAAGTAAAAAAATACACAGTGTTAAAAGTTCCAATAATTCATAGTGCAAATTACGCGTAAATGATTGATTTTAGAAAGTCGTCGACATATATTCCGTCTTTCTTATAATGTAGACCATTTCGGCCTATGCACTTTCTACTGGGTTCATGTCAACATTTATGATTGGATGATCAGTTTCCTGCGTCGTTGGCTCCTCGATAAAACATCAGATGGACGAAATATTTGTCCTGCTGCGACATGATATGGGAGACGTAATTCACTCCCTTATAGAAGTTAACATCGTGTTATACGGAACAGACACCCAATTTTCAAAAAAACGTAGGATAACCAAATATACGGCATACCATGGTTTATTTGTTTATATTTCCAGAAACAAATCTAGCAGCCCTTTTTTGCACCCTCTCGAACTCTTGTATTTGATACGTAAAATGAGGGTCCCATACTACACTACCATATTCGAGCAATGGTCTGACCAAAGTTTTGTAACCCAATTCCTTGAATTCTCTCGTACATCCACTCATCACTCCCTCCAACAAGTGCAGAACTTTGAAACCTTGCCGGCCTCGGTAGCGTAGGGGCTAGAGTGCTAGCTCCACGTGCCGAAGGTCGCCGGTTCGAATCCGGCCGCGGGCATGGATGTTAAGTGTTGTGTGTCTATGTGAATGTCATGTCCGTCCTGTGGTGTCCATACATTGAAAGATACGATGTACACTGGATGACTAATTGTTCACTGGAAGCTAAAATATGATCACATTGAGCTGGCTGAATGGCCTTAGCCGCCGAAAGCCAGTTAAAAAACAACTTTGAAACCTTTTCATACCACGTGTCCAATGTGTCCTGCCCTGTTAAGCTTGTTATCAAAACTAATGCCAAGATATTATCGCTGAATACAATCAGTGACGGATATGATAAAGGAGCTGGAATGGGATTTATTGCAAGACAGGAGGAGGATGACGAGGGTCATGGGAGTGTGCAGGGCATATAATGGCGATGAAGCATGGAAAGATATTGCAATAGGTATTAAAAGTAGTGCATGGAAGGGAAAACATGACCATGACCACAAGCTGGCACTCGATTTCAGGCACAAGGGTGTGGGAAGATTCTCTTTATTAGGTAAGGGTCTCAGGGATTGGAATGAGTTTCCAAGAGAAATGATGAATAATTTACCGAAAACTTTGAAAGAATTTAAAGATAAAAATTGTAGAGAGCACATGTAGGTGGGTGCAGAGAGGCGGACGATGGGTGTGTAGGGGAATTGCCACCGGAGCCTGTGCTCCATTGCAATTAAATTAAAAATTAAAAAATTATTTGTTTATATTAATAATTCCATTTGAATATAGCTCTTCATGCAAAGTAATTATTACCCTCCTGCTCATATCACTCAAATTTCTAGATGTGGCTGGTGTACCGATTGACACTGAATCATGCTAATGTTTGAATATAACTCGCACATTCGATGAGGAAGTCTTCTGGCAGGAAACGAAGCATATTTCCTTGTATTGTGACTTCGGAATCATCTGCCATCGAGATAAAACTACATTTTCCTTCATTAGAGCCTAGACAAAGCCATATCAAAATAAAATTTTGTAATTGTAAAAGTTTGACAGGAATACTGCTGGATTAGATTCGTTTACAAAATGATAACTGCAAAGAATTATCTCGTTTCGATGTGTGAATAACTTTTAAATACTAGGCGCTGTCACGCGCTGCAGAAAAATTAAAACAAGAATCATTTACTACTCCTATTCCCGCCTAAGAAAATATAATATTTTTAAAAATATCCGAAATAAGTTTTCAGATATTGCTGTGATAATATATGCGTCAAATACCTGTCAATACAGAAATATATATATAACTTGTGTATATTTGAAATTTCTATTTTACAGTATTTTGGAATTAAAATTTCACGTCTGAAAACTGCACATCAGTTCTTCTTTTTTATACATTAAACATTTTTAATAATTAGGGCTAAACGCCTCGTTACTGTCGAGGTAAATAAATATAGGAGAGAACTGTGAACAAAGAACATGAAACAAGTTGATCAATGCCTTCCAGAGGAATCATCCTGGCATTAATCTGCAAAGGTTTTGAGAAAACATGAAAAAAAAAAAAAAAACGAAATTTGATAGCCGACAGGAATTTGAACCGGCGCAATAATACTTCTCACTTTGGGAGCCACCATGGCATTTTCTATAAGCAAGAATGGTCTTGGAAAAAGACTGCTGTCAGTCTTACAGTTAATGACGTTGGCTAATTCCATATGCAGTGGAGCTTTTAAAATTCTTATGCCTGCATTCTGAAGGAAAAGGATGATTGCTTTTCAAACTGGAATACGCTGGATATGTAAAAGTAAAATGATGTTATCTTCGAAAAACTAATTGAAACGTTACATATGTGGTTATAAAAGGGTGTATTATGGTTGTTTCCGGGTTCGTGAGAAACGATGTGATTAAGATCTGGCATCTTTAGTTGATCTAATATTTTTTCGTCTACTACTAGGCTGCAAAAATAGATATATTGAAAAATATTCATGGCCGAGTCAGTCTATAATTATTGTTCCTATATATCTATATGTTACGGTCAATTAAAAAAACTGAGCGTAGTGGACGAGCGATAATGTTCTGGCCTGGCATTCGAGAGGATGCGGGTTCAAATCCGCTTCTGGCCATCCAGATTTGCATTTTCTACGGTTTTTCCAAATCAAAGCAAACGTCGGTATAGTTCACCAAAAAGTCCATATTCCCGTCTCCCATGACCTCAAAGTCGAGATGTCAAGCTGGAAACAAATTTAAAAAAGTCCAGAAAGCCCTGGTTCCTCGAGGATATACGGTTCTAAACCTGTATAATTCTTTCGTCTGTTAACTGTGTGAGCCTCAGGTAGCAATATAAGCAAGTTAGTTGAACGAGGATGAGGAAAATCTCATGCCTGAAATGTCTGATAATTTCCTTGTTCTGTGGGCCTACGGAATTGTCTTCCGTGTTGGCAAACCACGACCGCAGACACATTCACAAATTCCTTCGCAAGAGTCCCGACCAAGATACTTAAGCTGGCGCTAGCAGTGTAGGGGCTAGAACACTGTCATCGCATTGTAAAGGCCTCTTGCCATATCCCGTATATCCCTTTCCAAACCATTACCCTTTCGGATAGGAGCAATACACCCTCCGCCACACACTTTTAGTGAATCGCGGAGTAATAATAATAAAGTAAGATCGTAATCTATCACGGCGTTGTATATTAATAAATTTCTCTCGGGCTTCCAGCCGTGTTAAGACGTTACATTTGTGGGACGTTTCGAAGGCGTCCAACTCTGCCTTAATGATTGATATTTGGTTGAGAATGAAGGCAGATTTGCTACGCCTCCGAAACGTCCCACAAATGTAACATCTTAACACGGCTGGAAGCCCGAGAGAAATTTATTAATAATAATAAAGGTCACTGATTCGAGTTCTGCGCAAATGGTTGCTTTTGAATGAGTGTAGTGTTCGTCTTTGGTTGACTTCACAATAGAGTTCCACATTACCTGAACGAAGGCTGACACAATAGTCAGCAGGTTAAATGGTAAAAGGCACGGAAGGTCATAAAATATTAACATCAGCAGATGGAGGCATGTCAATTTTCAATAACGTGCATACTTACAGTTTTTTTTTTCTTCTTCTTCTTCTTTTAAATAGCTCCATTATCACGGAATATTGATTAACTAATTTTGTAATCAAATAGTGCAAGTAGAACATTACAAGAGGGTATGCTGAAGTTAAACTCCTCGAGAAGTAATTTTCAGAAAGTTTTAATGACGTATACATATTAGTTAAATTTTTTTTCAACATTTTCATCGGTCTTCTAATTATGATGAAGTATCTTTAATATGTTATATGAAGTTGTTTCTGTTACTTTCGGCAAATGACTGTCACTGTATTTGTAGGTGCTCGTAATTCGAAAAGGGACATATTTCGTGTACGGATGGTCATATTCACAAATTTTATTAGAGCTAATTCTACTGAACAAGTGTTCTTCACTTCCTCAGAGCCACTGGTAAATAAATACTTCCTCGAAACGTTTGTCAGACCGGTTACTTCCGTCTGAACTGAGCCAGCAGGAAGATCTTCTTCTTACGAAATAACCACGCATAATGTTAAAGAGATTAAATCCTATACACTCAACTGAAATTAAATACCCCTCCCGTGTGCACTAAAGAGCTTCACTATAGCACGCCTACTTTCCAAATTTTTTATCCTAATACGTGTTTAGAACTCAGCCATGTTACTAGTTGGCACCAAACAAGGAACATGTTTTTGTGAGATGAGGTGCACCTGCGAGATATTTTTGAAGGAGGCCAATGGCCTTTTGGTTCAATAAAAATGTCTTTAAATTTTTAATGGCATTCCTCCCGATAGCCATTCATCCAGCTAAACCGTTTTGTGTGTTTATCCTGTGTACTGATGTATTTCCAAATGCTTTTTGGTCATACAATTGAAAGACGATACAAGACATACAACAACACCTACTTTAACACCCATGCCTCTGGCCGGAATCGCACCAGTGACCGAGAGTCCCGGTAAAGCTCAAGCCATCCCATCCGGAAGGACAGGGGTTGAAATCTTCGTGTATCCATCCGTATTTCGGTATTGCATGATTAATCGAAATCACTCCGTGAGTGCTGGGATGATTCTCTGGTATGGGCAAGGCTGAATTCCTTCCCGAAACATGCCCCAAGTCCTTTTCTCTCTATAATGATTTCGACGTCGACCAGCCCTAAAACAACACCGAACTAGAGACTCTCCACATGTGGAAATAGCACTGTAGTCCCATCGCTACCATGTTCGGTGGTTGAATAAGATAAATCCAACATGGAAAAGGTCTAAAACACATCACAGAGATGTAATTATTTTTATTTGAGCAATTGTGTTTTGCTTCTAGCCTTACATCTAATCGAGGTCATTAGAGGCAGGAAAGGACTGGGTACAAGTAATGGGGAGGAATTCATCCATGGCCTTTTGAAGGAACAATCCCGGCATTCGCCTGGAGTGATTTGGGGAAACCATATAAAACGTTTACCTGCATGACTAGATGGGTATTAGAACCCACGACCTCCCGAAAGCCGGATACCACATACCCACCACGTTATTATTATTATTTTTTTTTTTTGTCTTCGTCATATCTTCGGCGGCAATGTGATATGAATCTTGATAGTATTGGAAACTAGGATCGGGTAAGAATTTCAACCACCGCTTTTTGAAGGAACTTTTTTGGAGTTCAGCTGGAGAGATTTACTGAAAATCATGGAATACTGAAACTGGACCCCCGACGGGGTTTGAATTCGCGGCCTCCCGAATGCCAGGCAACAGTGTTACCTATAACCCATCGGGCTTGGACGGCGGGAAATAAAGCTTGACAGAAAATTTGATAGAAGTATCAGTGTTAGTTAGAAACAAAGAGAGAGATGATAGTTTTACTACTTCCATCTTACAGATTTAAAATGTTGAACCGCTAATTCACATTGCAGACGGATTTTTTTTATTTATTTACTGTTCTTAATGATTATTATTACTACTAAAACTGTTGCTACTGCGTTCAAGTTTAGCTTACCTTCTAAATATGGTATGATGAAAACAAAATTAAGGTGTTAATATTCCGCACCATTTAATTTTCTGGAAATAGTTTATTTATATTTCGTGACTTAGTTTACCATTAGAGTTCTTTCGTGAATGCTCGTTCTGCTTACCCTTAACCTTTGTATGTATTTGTCACAAGCACAGTTCTATAACGCTGCAGCGTTAGAAAGTGTAACTAAGTCCATTCAAACTCTCTTTTGGTTTTCCGTGCGTAATTTAGCGATTCTTTTCTGCATTCGCCCTATAATTGCGTTTGCTAGCGAATTGTCAACTGTTTATTCGAGGGAAAAAAAATACGCAACGGTTATCAAAATTACGAAAAAAAGTGTTACCATCTCTCTATAATTAATCAATTTGGTTATTTAAATAATTATTGTGACTAAAATGGTGATATTCGTGATTATTTTTACTGCAGAACTCCGAACTTACCCTCTGAGCGTCTGCGAGTTTCTTGCTGCGCGGGCTCATTTTTTTAGTCTTGGGTAAAGTGCTGGGTATGAGAGGTCTATTTTATCATGAATTTAGTGTACCACCTACCAGTTATGCTGTCCCATGCGGTATTCGTGTCTAGAACGAAGCATAATCGAAAGGACGAGGGGTCTCTCGAATTCTGTCCCCGACTGTACGTAACGTCAGCAGGAAGGTGTCAAAGATCACACACACTACATCAAAGATATTGTTGTATGGTACGTATGTATGGTTATTTATTTCTTCATTTTCTGAATTATAGTATGTTAAAATATACAGAAAACGTAAATCAATTATAAAAAATAGCTGGAGTATCAAAGTATTTAGGACCGCAGAAACTTCTTATATAACATTAGGATATTTTGTTACTTTATAAAGCTGAAGACAATACTAACAAACCTGACACTCAAAAACGCAAAACTAAAATCTAAATTATTGTGTTTTATGCAGTAATACAGGCTGCACTTTAAAGTAGCTACAACCTCTGATCATTTTTCCTCTCTAACATCCAAACATCTACAGTACGCGCACTGCCCACACTTACAGGTTGAGCAGGCAAGTGCTGATAGTAAAAAATAACACCCATCAAGACACTGTCCTACTGGGAACTACGCAAACCACGCACTGCAGGTTCACTGCTACGATTCTGTTGTAGAATGTTGGTCGTTTTATTTTAAT
>JARYHS010001862.1:0-13409 GCA_031002005.1 Vandiemenella viatica | reverse complement strand
GATTAATAATTTACCAAAAACATTGAAAGAATTTAAAGTTAAAATTTGTAGAGGGCAAATGTAGGTGGATGCAGGAAAGGGGGAAGTTGGGTGTGTAGGGAAATTGCCACTGGAGCATGTGCTCCATTGCAATTAAATTAAATTAAATTTTCTTCCCAAGGATGTGCTAATTTTGAAATCAAAGCTCCTCCTGCTATTGACTTGATAGACCTATCATAGTTTTGATGTGGGAGCAGATGTGTGGCCATCTTCTGTGAAATGTGTATCTTGTGGTTCATGTGATAAGTATATTTTTGTTTTTGAATTGTTTGTTTATGCAGAACTGTCTCAGCATTTCTTAGGTGATTGCAGAGAAAACTCTAAAAACTGCAACCAGGATGTCCAGTGGTTTGAACTTAGGCCTGTGGTACATCCACAGTCCAGTGTAGTGGAACTTTAATGTGCACTGCCACTCTGGTAGTTAATATGATTAAATGCAGCTCATAAATAGTACTACAAAATTTAGGCTTATGAAATAAAAAAGATTGGGATCTTTCATGAGCTAATACTAGGATGGGGTGCACATCAACCACTCACTCCTGATGCTACTAACAATCCACCCTGTAACTTCTGTTTGCCTCTAAAGATCATGGAACTATGGTCACTTTGTTACATGTATGTTCAGTCAACTTGATATATTCAGTTCTGTCTGAGTAACTTGCCAATTGATAGTTGATAATAATGTTCACAGATGACAACAAAATCTTCATCATTTAGGAAAGCATACATTTTATATTTTTTAAGGAAGGGGTATGCTCCAAATATATTATAAGTTGCTAAACAATATTATATATCTATTCAGATTTTTTAAACTAAAGATTCACTACTAGAAATATAAAAGGAAGCATACCATTCTGTAACAAAAGTATGTATCTGTGATGAGGAGGATTTGAAATTGAACTAAAAGTATACTCACCTCACTCATCAATTCATCCACAAGCTGAGATAGCTTTGAACTCTCATCCCGCTTAACAGCAACATTTCGAGTAAGAAGAGTAATCTGACGTTCAAGTTCTCTGTGTTGCTGACTTGGTTCTCAAAAAAATTCTTTGCTCTTCAAGAACATCTAATTTTTCTCGACCTTCCATTCGCAGTAAGTTCATTTCCTGAAATCAAAGTTACAATAAAACTTAGACCATTATTAAAAGAAAAATTCTGCTACTAATTTAAAACTCATATGTGGTGTAGCCAAAAAATAATATCACATATACCATTGCATGAACATACATTTGATAGTCCGACCAAAATAAATTTGTAACTATTAATTAAACTTCTTTGTTAGCTGCAACCCATGGTTATGGTTATGAGGTTACTGTAAGCACCTTAGAATTTGGATAAATTCTAGTTTTCACAGCTATAGAGCATAAGGGAGGGAGTAAGCTCCCTAGTTAACATTAAATTTTTCAGTTTGCAATTACAGGATATGAGAAACCGTTTTATATAGAAGCCGATACTGCAGACTAACTCAATAAATAAGCCGATTTAAAAACACTGTAAAGTTACTTAACATATAATACAAGTGCTAAATAAACAATTTTTAATAGTAATGAACTTTTAAACTAACCTGGAATAGGGTAATCCATTATTATCCAACTTCTAAACAATAGACTTTTGTTACATGATAATTTCACTAATTCTCGACACTTTTAGATGCAGTAAAGCAATTTCATAAAATAATAATTTAAAAGAAAGCCAAATTCACTAAAATTCCGTAGTTTCTGACCGTGTAAATAAAGAAAACAAAATTTGAAACACTTCGTTAAATACACTTCACTTTCAACACTTTTTACCATAAACTTTCAGTAATTTTTCAGTCTATAAAGTAGATTTTCTAAAAGAACTAAAATCTAGTATAACATACTAAAATTTCAGAACATTCCATGCAGTAGAACAGATATTAAACCAATTTTAAAGTAATTTTGTCACTAATCACAACATGGTAATTTTGAGATTTATTTGCAAGTAAACTAAGCTCCCTAGTTAACATTAAATTTTTCAGTATGCAATTATAGGATATGAGAAACCGTTTTATATAGAAGCCGATACTGCAGACTAACTCAATAAATAAGCCGATTTAAAAACTGTAAAGTTACTCAACATATAATACAAGTGCTAAATATACATTTTTTTTTAATAGTAATGAACTTTTAAACTAACCTGGAATAGGGTAATCCATTATTATCCAACTTGTAAACAATAGACTTTTGTTACATGATAATTTCACTAATTCTCGACACTTTTAGATGCAGTAAAGCAATTTCATAAAAATAATAATTTAAAAGAAAGCCAAATTCACTAAAATTCCATAGTTTCTGACCGTGTAAATAAAGAAAACAAAATTTGAAACACTTCGTTAAATACACTTTCACTTTCTACACTTTTTACCATAAACTTTCAGTAATTTTTCAGTCTATAAAGTAGATTTTCTAAAAGAACTAAAATCTAGTATAACATATTAAAATTTCAGAACATTCCATGCAGTAGAACAGATATTAAACCAATTTAAAGTATTTTGTCACTAATCACAACATGGTAATTTTTAGATTTATTTGCAAGTAAACTAAGCCACTTCAGTAGACAAAACAGCGATGAAAACACGTAACTAAATTCAAAGAAAATACAGATAACTTCACTTTTTCGATATAAACAACACTTGAGTAATTATAACTAATAACCAAGTAAATGCTAAACAGATTTTAAACCCGATTTTTGTCAAACTCATAACTTTGCCATTACCACCTATAATAATAATATTTACACCATTTTAATCAGGAATGAAAGTAGAACATAATGACAACAATTTTAACATGATAATTTGCAATCCAGCAAGGGTTGCCTAAAAATTGCCAGAATTAACACACATCTCGGGGAATCACTAATTAACTTTTGGAAACTTTTTACCAGTGCACCTGAAAACTAAATTCATTTACAAGCAAGATAATTATTTGAGAATTTTCACTAAAGGCTTTTCATAATCCTTGAAGGTCAGACTACACACGATTAAATTTAGAACACATTCTATAATTACAACTTTTTACTCTATTTTGCAGTGCCAGATCTAGGGGGGGTCAAACCGGGGCGCTTACCAAGGGCAGCAACTTCAGAGGGGCGCCAAAATCTTGATTGAAGGTGTGGTAAATGGCAAATTCGTGTGGCGGCGACCTTTTTTTAGCACTACTGCCCGGATTGGCAACCTTCAGTGGGCGACAAAATCGAAGAATATCTCTAATATTGCCCCGGGCGGGAAATTCATGTTTAAAGGTGTGGCAATTTCAAGTTTTTGTCCCGGTTCGGGAATTTCGTAGATCCGCTGCTGCTATTTTTGATAAGCAGTAGAATACATCAAGCAGGCGGGTGAGGGTATAAAGCTAGATGCTCAGGCCAGCTGGCCATCTCTTGTTCTTTTGTTCTTTATCTTTGGTCTTTATCCCGGGAACGTGGCGTATATTGGACCTGCACAGGTATGTGTTGGGCGTGTGCTGAAGTGATTGCCAGTTAGCTGTGACAAGTTCCGGTTGGTCGATGCACCGCCATATTGACAATAGTTGACAAGTGACCGGCGATAGTAATGACAATGAACTTTAAAATTTTCAAATGGGGTTCGCTTGGCAAATTTCTTCCTCTTTCATAATTTGCAATCTTTTGGAATAGTTTAGTTTGATTTGCCGATTCAACTGTAAATGCAAAATTTTAAAATGTGACTTTGAAAATAAATTTCAGATTTTTCTTCAAGTGAATTTTTATGTGTTTTCGTGGTAGACTGAAACCTTTCCTCAGCTTTTGGTTCAAATAAGCTTTGCGGTTGGCCATTAAGCTTTACAGTTGATATCCAGGCGGCAACATGGTCAATTTAAAAGTATAGAAGCAGATTGAGAGAACATTTTATTTCAAGTAGACATTCAGTTAAGGTACTGATGCCCTGTACTCACCCGGTATAGCAGCTTTAGCCCCTTATGTTACTAACCAAATCACACAGTTTTAAGAAATTTTCATTAAGATTATGATGACTTCTACAAGCAAAAAAGTAAATTTATAGAAAATGTAATACTACAGGTACACACCATTATCAAATATGACAAATAGTGTAAATTTTAGTTAAAACTACAACTGTACAGCATCATTTATCATGGTTCTTCACCAAAACAAAATGAAACTCAAATTGCAAAATACTGAAGGATGATTCCTGTTTCAATCCAAGCATAAATTTACAGCAAATAATAATTATTTCAGTTATATTGTTATGAGTAAATAATTTTTCTAAAAACTGTTAGAGGTAATTCAGAGCACTTAATGCAGTAAATAAATAAAATACTTACACTGAATCTTAACAATAAAGTAAATTTCAAACAACATTGTAAAAAAATTATCAAAAATAAAAATGATAATGCTAAAATGTAGGGTTTTTGGCACATGCATTTCGACAGGTTGTACTATTAAAGACAATCATTTTGATATATGAGTAGTATAGTTTAGGAATTATATTAAATCAGATAAAGCCAATGAAAGTCTACAGAACCATATTTTCGACATAGAATCAGCCAATAATGAATATCATAGTGTAACAGCCCTCATACCTGAATTTTGAATAGTATTGTACTGTATGAAGTATTTGTAGTGAGCTAAAGTTTTCTTGAATATGATCTGGTATGTTTGTTTTGTAATTTCTTGTAAATCAGTGTATATAGACTTGTGTTTATGAAAGAAAATTATTAAGTCCTTTAATATGTTTAGAGACCGAATGGTGCAAGAGTATTCTTAAATGTTTGTAATTCCATGTATTAATGCAGTTTGATGTCTACAAGACAATCTTCTACAGTTTGAGATGATTCCTGCAAATAATTTTGTATTTAGTATCTCTAATTACCATTTCTGATCATTTTGTAATGTTGTTAAGTAATTTTTGTATTTTCCGATTGTTTTTTAATTGTTTGATTGTTTGATTGATTGTTAATGTTCGAGAAATATCGGGTGGATGCCTTTGAAGAATTTCTCGTAATTTCAATAGAGACTATATAAACAGATTGGCTGGACAGATTCATTCATTCAGTTTTACAGAGAGATTCATCCAGTTAGTTTTTCAAGTTTAGTTCACAGAGATTTTATTTGCGACGGCTCAGAAGTGCATCTCTGTATTGTATCTATGCTTGTGAATATCGCTGACTTGTTTTGAGCAAATAAACAAATCTTCAACATAACCTTTTGGTGGACTTTTAAATTAATCAATATATATAAATTAAACCATGAAAGAACCTAATATGGCGACCGTGTGACAGGACGAGAAGATATTAACATCTGTGAGATGTTTATCTTCTAAAAGAATCTGCAGCAAATTGCGACGAGTATTGGACTGCAACGTGACATTTAAAACGGCGACACGGGTTGGACGGCGTCGACTTCAATCTGAATACGAGTTGACAGCACTCATCGGAGATTTTCCTTCGACGTCTGCAATCGGTAATAATTTTCCGACGGCAAGCGGATTTTCTGCGACCTCAAGATCAAGTCCTGCAGCAGTACAGTGTTTTGAGTGTGGAAGTGTGATTAAGTGTTTTAATCCGTCAAAAACGTAGTGTTCAGTGGTAAAAAGTGCTGCTAGCTGAAATTTAAGGTGACGAAAAGTATTTAAGTGATATGAAAGTAAGTACTGAATATTCAAATTTTGCTTTTGCATGTTATTTTGTGGCAGGTTAGAATAATTTTAATTCTTCTTAACTTTGTTTTCATGTTGATTTTGCTAATTACTGAAAATGGCTGATAGTCAGAATCTACAAGCATTTCTAGAGTCTTTTGTAGCCAAATTTGACACTAAATTTTCTGAATTTCATTTGCAATTTTCTGAGTTTAGAAATGAGTTAAAAAGTGATACTAGCAACAAATTTTCAGAATTTAAAAATGAGTTAAATCTCGATGGTAAATTTTCTGAAATTAATTCTCAGTTTGCTGAAATCAATGATAAGTTTTCTCAACTGCAACAAAACAATGATAAAACATTCTCTGATTTGACTAAATTTTTGATGTTAAAATCGCAGAGCAATTTCAGGGTTTTAGCTCTCAATTCAAGGAGGATATTAACAATTTAGATTCTAAATTGGGGAAGGTAGTAACTGAATGTCAGGAGAGATTTGAAAAGGTTACAGAAATTTGTGAACAGAATAAGGACTGAATGTGTAAATTTTATTTATAAGAAGTCAGTGAAAATTGTGATAAGATGAAGGAGGAATATGTTGCTTTATTCCAAGCTAATGATTTTAAAAGCTACTGAGTTGAGACAGGAAGTATTTGGTATAGGGGAAAATGTTAATGCATTGGTAAATCATCAGGAACAACTTACCCAGGGATTAGAGACAACCCAATGTAATGTTAATCAGTTAGAGAAAGGGTTACTGGGTTGCAGATACAGTTAAGTCAAGCTCCCACACTAGGTAACACAATAGTTAGTGCTGACATTAAGGAAGAATTTGAATTCTATGGTGACAGTGGAAGACTTCACCCTATTGAGTTTATATATAATTTTGAAAGATCACACTATTTTAATTTGTTACCCGACAGTAAGAAAATTGCACTTGTGGGTAAACATCTAAAATCTTATGCTAGGACATGGGGTGATAGACAAGCTAGGGAAGTGACTGACTACAAGCTGTTTAAAGAAAACTTTTTGAAACATTTTTGGTCGACAAGCAGGCAGATTCAGGAAAAGAGGGAGTTGATGACTGTAGACCCTATAAACCTGTTGGGGAAAACTCAGCATGATTTTTTTCATAATTGTTGATCCGTTGTAATATTTAAACCATCCTTATGGAGAGGATGAATTCATTGATTTGATAGGAGCTTGGCTACCTCATCAAACAAGAAATTTAATTGCCACTTTGGATGTAATAAATGTGGATAGGGTTTCTGAATTGTTGAGATGCTTGGATGCCCAGGAGTCATTCAATGAACAACATTACCACCATCAACACCATAGGAGGGGCAGCAGGAGTCCCCCTAGAAGGGGTAATGGTCAAGGGATGGTAGATCTAGGGGATGGGGTCATGATAATTACGCAAGGAGGAATGATAATGGGGGAGTGAGAGAACAGAACCCTCAATCTGATAGGGAGAGGCAGCATGGGGGGTAGGCAAAACTAAAGACCACCCTGTGATGGCCCACAGTGGTGGACAAGAATGTGGGTCCAGGTACCAACTGCTATAGAGTTAATACCATTTTTATGAATAATCCCCGAGAAGATTTAATGGAAGAGGTGGAGGATAAGGATGAATTGTTAGATAAAGTTCCCATAGTGCAAAATAATGCTTTTAATAAACAAATAGATGCTCTTATTGACACTGGGTCACAGGTTTCTTGCCTTGCTGAGGGATTATTTAATGAAATTGAAAGCACTAATCAAATTGAAGTATTACCTGTTAATAGTAATGGCAGTTATTACTGCTACTGGTTCTCGAAGTAGGAGAATTCAGCAGGAAATGTTGATTGAAGGGTGAATGGGGACTGTAAATGTAGAAATACCCATGTATGTAGTCCCTAAGTTGAATGTAATTGCATTTTTGGCATGCATTGGCTTACAAAGGTAAAGGCTTTGGTAGACTGTGGAGAAGGTAACTTACGGATTAAATTAAGCAGCGGGGAATAGTGGGTTGATTTTGAGAAGACTGTTTGGAAAGGCATACAAGAAGTAGATCATGTGAGGGTTAAATATAAGAATGCTGGTGTAGCTAGAGTTTGTGACGAACTATTACCACAGATTTGTGTAAATGTGTTAAGGCAGAGTAATGAGATTAATAGTCTGATTGAGGGTCAGGAGATAAGCAAAGGAAATGTTATTAATTACCCAAACAGTATGAAACTATTGGACAATTCTGTGTGACTAGTGCTGGATGCTCGCACATTAAACAAGCATTTACTATCAGAACGGGATCATCCTCCACCTATCAGTGAATTGTTGCACAGGTTTAAAGGTAAAAGATATATTTCGTCTATCAATCTGACTGTGTCCTATTGGCTAGTCCTGCTTTCAGAAGAATCCCGGAAATACACTGCCTTTCTATTTGATGGCCGTTGTTATAATTTTCAAGTTTTACCATTTGGGTTAAATATTTCAGCGGCTACCTTTATTCGTGCTTTGGATAGTGTGTTAGGAAAGGAACTGCTTGAAAAAGTAGAGATATATGTAGACGATATTCTTATAATGGCAGAAACACTGGAGGAACATTCGGTGCTACTTAGAAAAGTTTTAGAAGAATTGAGAAAGGGGGGTATGACTATTATGTTAAAGAAATGTACATTTTTGCAAAAAGAGGTTGAATTTTTGGGCCATCGTATTACACCAAAGGGGATCTTGCCTATTAATGATAAAATAAATGCCATTAAGAATTTTCCCCGACCTAGAGTTAAGAAACAACTAAAGAGTTTCTTTGGATTGTGTGAATATTATAGGAGATTTCTTCAGGGACAAGCTTTAAATAGTCCAGCCTTAAGAGATTTGGTTAAAACAAGTGTCAAGTGGGTGTGGTCCTCAGAATGTGAAAGAGATTTTCAAAAAATCAAAGATGAATTGTGTAATGCCAATATCCTCTATTATCCAGACTGGGATCTAGATTTTAGCCTTGCCGCTAATAGTTCTGACTACGGTTTAGGAGTACATGTCTTCCAGGAAGTAGAAATCAATGGAGAACCGGATTCTAGGACTTTTGCCTTTGCCAGTTGTAAGGTATCCCTCGTTATATTTTCTATAATTGGTTTGAATCGGGCCAAGTTTTGGGTTAACTTTAGTATCCGATACCACACTTAAAATCGAGTTGACAACACTTTCCATACACTAAGGTGAAGAAATAATCCATAACCAATGTAAATAACACATAAATTGCATTAAGTCAACGATATTTTAATAGGAAACAGGTAACCTCATGTAAAAGTAAACTCGTGATACCAGATACTGACATTGTTTAACGAGTTATTCTGAACCAATTTAAACGAAGGAAATGACTAAAATGAGTAAATACAGCCACTAAATAAACCTTTTATCGTGGTTATTAAACTTTATTTCAGAGATAAACAGATAGTTTCAATACCAGTCAGATCTAACCATTAAATTTTAGCAGATACCAGATTTTGGTATTTCGGAAGGGATTTTCATCCAGTAAAGAGTGTAAAGAACTAATAATAGCCAGGCCTAGAACTATTATAAACATAACTTCACATTTAAATACAGTTTAGCAGGTATTTTAAAGAAATAGACTCGATGTTTGGATAAGTAAACTGAAGTAGTATGAAGATATCACATTGTAATGAAATTTGACCATTTTAGAGTCCTAAAAGTGAACAGAATAATCCCTGAGATAGTCTAGTAGAATAATTAACAGGTCTCGGATAGTTTTAAAGCATCTAATAGTCACAAGAAGTAATTATAAAGAAATTTGATCATTCATTTTCCTAAACAGTTCACATAAATAATTTGAGGTATTTTAAGTAATTTCAGGAGTTTAAAAGTAGACAAATATAAAGGAAATAAACTAATCTTTCAGTTTTAATAGGTTTTAAGCAGTTTCAGTCCGTAAAATATGAGATATCAGTGAAGAAACAGACACCGGTAAACCGATAAAATTGTTCAACTTTTCGGAATTAATTCTAACACTTATAAACCATTTCAAAAGCGCTAAGAGCATGTAAATGATAGTAAACACACATAATTAATTTTCTAGACACATTTAAAGACATTTTACTAACCTGTTGTATGTTAATCCAATCACAAAGTAACTTGCTATAGAAACTGCACACATTAAATGCTTCTACACTGATTTTAAACACTGCCACACAATATAAAGTAGCTAATAAATTAAAACAGTCCTAAATAGAATCAAATTCATCTAAATCTTGTAGTTTCCAACCGTCTAAGTATTTTTAAATATAATCTGAACATGTAAAATAGAATACTCGACTTTAATATTTTTTCATTTAAAAAGCGACCCAGATTCCGGGTTAAAAAGTAGTTTGCCTTAACAATCCATTCTTCTAGTTTCATACATATTAATTTCAAGTCATTTAAAGCCATAGAACCGATGTTATGAATTTTCTAAAAACACTCGGTAACAACCCACGTGTAAATAACTAAATAATTTATTGTGTCTCAGATATGGCACTTACAAAGATGAAATAAACTCTAAAATACACAGTTTAATTTAGGCTACACATTGATAATTTTTCCGGCTTGATAATCCACAAAACTTCAGAGTTATACCATAAAACATAAATAATAATTACAACTGATTGTTAGAGATTACTGGTTTTACCATAACTCAACGAATTTAAACAAAGTTTATATTTAGGGAGAAACTAAAATCGGGGATAATATTTTAAGCCTAATTTCAAGTTAATAGTTAAAGCCAATTTTAAAAAGGTAACAAAACGTTGACTAACGCGGTAGGTCTTCTAACACATCCATATTTGGTAATTTTTTGGAGACAGGCGTGATCACGTGACCGAGTCTATATAAGTCAGGTGAGAGATGACGAGACACACTCGGCTGGAACATCTCGTAGTGACAACATGTAATATCTCGTGAGCGAATTCAACGGTAGCGGTGTGGAGAGAGAGAGAGAGGAGGATCATGGGAAGTTGTGACATCATGGCGTCAGGCTGGAAACGAGTCTAGAAGTTATAGGACGCGTTAGTGGCGGCCATTTTTTGAAAGTTGGAACCATACTCATTTCGAGCTTTCAGTTTCTGGACATGTAAATTTCAATTCAGTTTCGGGGTTTTTTTCGTGCGGTTCTTTGCTCTGATTCTCAACCTGTGATTTTTGGTGAACGATTATCCGATTGCCTTGCTAACTGTGAACCTGTATTATTTACGTGAAAATTCTGAGAATATATAATCCAGTGATTCAACTTGTGACTTTCATTTATACAATAGCACCTTTTTTACAGGAGGTTGAAAACTGTAAGTGGCGACTGTGGTCAATTTTAACAGTTAGCATAAGTATTTCAACACGGTTACAGAACTTTCTTTTGGACTTAGAATATTTTGGAAGAAGATTGGTTCAGGTGATTTAGTCGGTACCAACCCCCACTATTGGCTACGCCCTGACACAGTAGAAAACTACAACCAGCTGAAACTAGATACACAATTACTGAAAGGGAGGCCCTATCTATTGTGTGGGGTTTGACTAAGTTTAGGTACCTACTGTTAGGTAGAAAAATTATTGTATATACGGATCATAAGGCTCTTTCATTTTTACTAGAGTGTAAGTTAGTTCACAGTCGGTTAACCCGTTGGGCATTGGTTCTACACGAATACAATTTAGAGATTCGTTATAGACCTGCTAGTAAAAATCAAGTTGCAGATGCTTTGTCACGTCTACCGTTAGGTCTAGATTCCGAAAAGAGATGTCTAGGACCACAGACTGAAGTTAGAATTGCTTATCTAAAAGGAATACCATATGAGACTGAGGTTAAGTATCCCTTGAGACAAATCAATGAGGAAAAGGACAAAGATGTAGCTATAGCAGAAGTAAAAACTAATCTTGATAACCCAGAATACAAAGATAATCTTCAGAAATATTATACTTTGCATGGAGGAGTTTTATTTAGAAGGACCAATGAAAAAGATAATGGTTGGAAGTTATGGCTTCCAGAAAGATTGGTTGAAAAAATTGTTTGGCATCACCACTATAGTTATGGGCATTATTGGCCATCCAAGTGTTACCGAGTGTTAAGGGAAGATACATATTTCTATAATATGAGAAAAAAGATTTCCAAGCTATTAAAATCTTGTCAAGTGTGTCAAAGATCTAAAATAGATAGTGTTAAACGAGTGGGGAAAATGCAAAATATCATCCCAAGTAGTGTATTGGAATTAGTTTCTGCTGATGTCCTTGGCCCCCTACCCATGTCTCGGGGAGGGGTGACCCAGGTTTTAGTTTTATTTGACGTTTTTTCCATGTTTGTTAAACTTTACCCTGTAAAGAAGTCTACGGCTAAAATTTTGGTTAGAAAGGTGATTGATGAATATTGTCAGAAGGTTGGTAAACCTAAGAGGGTGCTTTTGTACAATGCCCCGCAATTCACTAGTAAAGTGTGGACAGAAAAACTTGAACAAGAAGGAATAGAGGTTGTACATACTTCTGCTTATCATCCAGCAGGAAATCCCGTAGAATGCCTAATGAGGGAAATAGGACGTTGGTTTAGGACATATTGTATGTTAAAGAATAAAAGATTGAAATGCCTGGAGTATTTTATGAAAATGGAGGAGAGGAGAATGTTGAAGTTAGCATTCCTGAATAATGAGGAGGAAAGGACACCTATTATAAGATCATGGAAAACCTAGATAGACCAGGCAAAGAAGGATATAGAGGCAAAAGGAGTTGACTGGAGACATGTGTTTCAGTAAGAAATTTGCCATGACTGTCAGATTTGGAAGAATATGTGCCAAACAAACCACCAAAAGAGAAAAGGTGTTACTAGTATGAATTAATCAATTTCAATCAACTTATGCCCTGATGACAATTTCCCTGCTCCTTTGATTATATGTAATTTTTACTCAACATTCTTTCACTATTTTGGGTAATTTGTCCAACAACCACCATAACAATTTTTTCAAGTCCTAGACTACCTTACCTATCTGAATTTCCCTTTTTTTTTTTTTTTTTTTTTTTTTTTTATTTATACATGACTTGGTTGCTTCTCTTCAGATCTAGGGTTTTTAATAGGTTTCTAAATTGTGGTGCTGTCAACTTATGATACCCATACTGGTCTGTTATTCTGTCAGGGTTATCTTCTCAGCCAGAAAGCCCTATTTTTAAGGGGGCAGGTAACCACTTTTCACCTTGTCATATAGGAGTGTATTGTCTGATGATATGTGGCTATTGTCTTTTTGTATGTTGGACCCAGATAAGTTTAAGGAACAGGTGTGACCTGGTAGCCTGTACAGACCTGATCCTGCAAAAGAGAGCCAATGTCTCTTCAAGGATTTTTTTTTTCTGTCTTTAAGCCCACTCTGCTATTCCTTAAGGCCTGCTGCACCTTATCTAAAGTTATCTCTACCATAGGATCCTTTTCATCCTGATTCTGGTAACAATTTAAACACATTTCTCATTGCAATTTCTGTAGTGTTTGCAACTTTATTACACTAATAATTCCCACGATTTTTCTCCCTTCCCATCAAATTTATATATTTCATTTTCTATCTCTATAAGGAAGGAAAGGGTTAAAAATGGTTTTAGTTTATGTTTGTGAATTTTCATCAGCCAAATTTCAAATTAATGCTCCTTGTTTGCAGTGTTATCCAGACAGCTTTGATTTGCTCTCATCATTGTTTCAAAAAATATTGGAAACAGTACTTTGCATTCCTGAATCATTAAATCAAAATATCTTAAT
>JARYHS010001852.1:0-23010 GCA_031002005.1 Vandiemenella viatica | reverse complement strand
GATTTGGTTTTCCATGGTTTCCCCAAATCAGTCATCAAATGCTGGGATAGTTCCTTCAAAAGGCCATGGCTGAATTCCTTTTTCTTCCATTCCATACCCTCCTCCCCAGTGCTTTCCTGTCACTGACTACCTCAACATCGATGAGACAAAAAGCCAGAAGTAATAAAAAAAATTGAAACAAAATAAAGAAAAAACGGATTCACAATAAAGTTATGAATTCCTCAGTTAAATTTGACAAGAGGATCAATATTCAATGATAAGGTAGTCTTTACTCTAAAATACTAATATCAGTAATTTCCCTGTTGACAATAATAGTGGATACAGGTATGCTGACAGTATGTACAGTTATACAAGAGACAGATAATAACACACTCTCATACTCCTTGCTGTAAGTGGCTTGTCTCAGATAAGTAAAATTTCTTTGCAAAAAGTACACTAGTCTCTTCATTATAACTAAAAAGGCATTTCTAAAACTGGTTATAGGCTCTACGCTTCTATGCTGATGATATAATACAGTAAGTTATGTTCTTTTGTATGATATAATTTATATTAAAATTGAAAATTTCCATCCCTAACACATTTAAGAACAAACAAATTTTTACTAGTTTTCATGATTTCTATATGCAAAGTTTATTTGGTATAAAGAGTGACGTGGATACTGTCATTAATAAACTCCAAGGAAGATTTAATATTATACAGTGCAATACATAAGTACCAATTTCATTCTCTGGTAAACAATAATTATGTAACACAAATATAATCATGTCTGGTGGTTCTTTGAAGATTAAAGGTAAACAAGAAGTATGCCAGGTAGTATGCAAATATGTGTAGCAAACCCACTGTATAAAACCTTAGGTAAACACTCCAATGTTGATGGTTAGGTAGTAATAGGTATAATAAAGAAAAACCAATTAGAGATAGGAATACTCAACACCAGCAGCTGGTAAATTGATAGCTTCCTACTGTGTTAGGTACCACAGTAGTAAAGATAGAGCACAGTACATTTATTTCCAACCAAATTGTAAATGTCACCTTAACAAGTAATACCAAGGATGATTCACAACAGAATGTGATTGAAAATGAACAATGTCAATAGGAATTTGGGGGGGGGGGAATGGTTTCCATTTTAGGTGGTCCTAAGCTTTTAGAGAAAGTAAGAGTAATAGTATAACTGAGTACAAAAAACAAATTAATAAAGATAACAACATAGAGAATAAGTAACAGTATTTGGAATTACACAGTAACAACGGTGTTGTAGTGTATGATTTTAGTACAACTGATACTGGTTGGTATATGCCATAAATATGAAGAAATAAAGGATTCGAAGTATTAGTGAATTAGTATGTGATATAGCATATCAAATTATAAGTATCAAAGTATCAGTCTTGGAACGTTTCAGTTACGACAATAAATATTGAAAGCAAAGTCTCAAATAAATACAGTATATATATATATATAGTAATTTGAACTGCTACAATAAATTAATATCTAAATAATTGCCTTTAAAGAGAAATGTAGTAATGATGTAATAATCATAGTCGATGCAATAAGGAATGAAAATGTAAGTTGTTAATGTAAAATCAGATATTTATCGAAATAGTGGACTAAATATTTATAAAGTGAAGGTAGGTGAAAATGTTGATCTTTTTGATTTTATGAAATTATTCACTATCAAAAAATTACATGCCAGTGTTATATTCAGGGCCAACATAAGCATGAATAAACAGGAAGGAAATTTTTAAGTAAGCTAAAATAAAATAATGCCAGTATGAATAAACTGTGCTGTTATCCGAAGATAATGGTGAGTTAAATGAGAATGTCAGTACAGGATGTGAGAGTAAACACGTAACATTAGTAAATCTGAGAAGGGGAATCTTTGAGATATAACTGACAGAAGTGATAGGTGTGTGGGTCCAGCACCTATGAGAAGCTTCTGCTTCTGGCTTTACACATCATCAACTTCAAAATCACCAGAGATACGAAAAGACTGAGGACGAGTTATAGAAAGGAATTCAGCCATAGCCTTTTAAAGGAACTACAATAAATTCTTCATAATCCCCAAAACATGCTCACAAAAGTTTAAAAATATACACACACTCAAACTCTATATACCTTTGCTTTTTCCTGTCATCAGTATCTTAACTGATTAGATGCAATCCTCCGTCTCTTCCTATCTTATACTTCACATATTCTAACCTTTGTCTATATCTACATTTTACACTGACAAATTAGCGATCCTGTATGTTTCAAAATATAACCCATCGTCCTGTCTCTTCTTTCTGAATGACTATTCCACAAACTTCTTTCCTTGACCACCATCTCCAAAACACATTCATTTTATACTTTATCGGACCACTTAATTTTCAGCATCCTTCTACAGCACCACATTTCAAATGCTTCAATTTACCTTCTGTCTTGTAATCCTAAAGTCCATGCTCTGCTACCATAAAGTGTTTTGCACCATAACAACAGTTTAAAAAAATTCTTACCTAGTCCTGGAGGTCAATTCTTGGCACTACAAGACTTATCTTTTTTTTAAGACAATTTTTTTAAGAAACTGCTATACTGCTTTTAACATCATTCCAGCTTCGGCCATCCTTGGTAATTTGCTTCCCAAGTAACAGAAATCAATATTATTGTTATCATTTCTGCCACACTTCTCCACTTTTGTCTTGCTTTAGTCTATATTTAATCCTAAATCTTCCTCCCATATTTTTTTTATTCCATTCAGTATGTTCTGAAAACCGAACAATATCATTGGAAAATCATAGCATAATTTCTTTTACCGTGAACACTCATACCATTGAAATATTTCTTTTGCTACCTTTGTCGTTTCCTCTACACACAGTTAAATACCAATAGGGATAGACTACAATCTTGTGTAATACCATTTTTAAATAAAGCATTCCTCCCATGATTCTCTAACTTCAGTTTTATTATAGTCACTTGATTATAATAGATTATATTTTTCACTTTTGATATTTTCGGCTTGATTGCTCCAAAATTTTGAGCATTTTTGACCGCCTAACATTATCAAAAGCTTTTTCTAAATCAATAAATGCCATACACCTTTGTTTTCCTTTATTAGCCCTTCTGTTATTAATCTTGATCACTTCTCTTATAACACATTTTTTCCTAAACCCAAACTGATTCTCACCTACTAATCTTCTGTATATTAAACTGCTCAGTAATTTTGAAGCATACGATCTTAGACTTATATTGTGATTATTCCCACACTTGTCACTTCATATGTCTAAAGAAACTTTTATTAAAATCTGTTGGAATCTCTTTATCTGTTTGGTGTTAGTTTGAATAATCTTTTGAAGCCTCCTTGTTCATGGGATTTCACGTGTTCTGCAGAAATCTCATCAACCCCAACCACTTTATATTATTTCAAATCATTCAAAACTTTATCAACTTCTGTTCTTAAAACAACATCTTCTAGTAATAAATGTCAATACTGCCTTCTTTTTCCACTTCACTATTATTAAAATCATCCCCATTTATATGTATTTGGTCAATTGATTAGCTTCAAAGAGGTTTCTATCAGCCAGCTTTAATGTTTATAGATCTTTCTTTTATTTGTCCAACATTTTTTGATCCTCCTAGAAGCCACATCCCCTTTTCTACTTGTAGAGACTTTTTTTCTTACATTTCTGTTTATTTGATTTCTAAATTGTCTATATTTCTCTCTTCTTGCCGTTTTTTTTGTGTATTCTCTCTGATCTATCACCAGAATATCTTCCGAGATCCAGTGTTTTAGGGTTGCATATTTCTGAAGGCCTATTTTTTTTACCAGCATTTATTATTTCACTCTTCAGAGAATTCCATTAGTTTTCAGCTGTACTGCTTTCAGAGTTATTTCTTAGACCCACATCTACAATACCTGAAATTTTTTTCTCATGTTAGACTGTTTCAGTTGTTTCATTTCTAGTTTGTTCTGTCGTTGTAGATTCGTTATTCTCCCGAATTTCAGCCTGCATAACTATCAGGTTGTGGCAAACTTATGTCAGCTTCTGTTTATGCATTACATTGTAGTACTTGATTCCTTATCTACCTGTATCTCCTGGAAGTTTCCATGTGTATAGCCTGTGTTTACAAAGATAAGTTTATATTTTCGCTCACTTCTTTTTCCTACTCCAAAATTCCTACAGTATTCCCTTCTTTTCCTTCTCACACTACCACATTTCTATTTACCATGATTATTAGATTTTCTTCTCCCTTCTCATATTTGATTAATTCTTGAATTTCATTATATATTTTACCTATTTCCTCAACATCCTGTATAAAGTGGTTGGAGTAGGTTTAGTTTCAGCACTCATTAAAAAAAATCCAACTAATAAACTGTTCATAATAATCCACTCACTTCCCAGCTCTCTTGTTCATTACACTCCGAACACCAATGACAGCTTGTGTGCTAATTATCATGTCTTCCCTACCCTGAAATTCTGCACATCTTTTCATTTAATCTCACTAATCCCACCTCCTATTTTATGTTTTCTGATTTACCTGACCTATTCAGGGGCTTCCCGTTGCCTTCTGCATCACCATGCCATTGACCATTTCTGATTCAACCGCCTTTAGGAGCCCATTTCAAACCCCAAGGGCAAGAGGGTGCCCTGGATCACTCCCTGCCCATCTACTATCCTTCAGGAGGCCACTGGCAAGCAGTGTGTAACTCCTTATACTGGGAATCATTGTTGCCAGAGCATCGTCCATGCAAACAGGGTGAAACACGTCAAGGAGAGATTGACATTTGGTTGGAAAAGGTTAATATAGTCTTTCCCAAATCCTTACACCCCATATCCCAATAACCTTCAACAATTCATAGAAGAATTGAAAAATAGTCTTCACACATCACTAAATAATGAACTACTATACTGATAGGTGATATAAAATTAATATTTATAAACCATACAAAGAAAAATAGTAAAAATATGCAAAATGAGTATATAAATACACTTATTGCAATTGGATTCATCTCGACCATATAGATTCCTACAAGAACAGCCAGTAAATGCATTTAGCAAACAACACAGTCAGTATCAGTCACACTCCAGTTAACACCACCAATAAAAATGTGCCATATGAGGATTCTGAATACTTTTACAGTCTTTTCAAACTATCCTATGATATGGAAACAATGTAGCAATGCTTTATAGCTAATGTAATATGTCCTGTGCTCTTCTGAAGTCTGGAGCAGACTCATCATCACATCAAATAGTGCAGAATAAAACTTTTCAGTTCCTCACAATAATACTCAATGATATTTGTACCCAGACTAATATTTTTTATATAAAAAAATAATAAAGCTAGAAGTATATCCCTGAGAGAATTAAAATATATCTTTATATGTTGATTTAGGATGCAACTGGAATCTGATATTCTGCATAAAGCAAGACACGGGATTTTTATTTATTGCTTATGGCCCTACACTTAGTCAAAATCGGTGCAGAGGTCATTAGCGGCAAGAAAGGACTAGGTTCAAGGAAGGGGATGGAATTTAGCCATGGCCTTTTGAAGGAAGCGTTCTGACATTTGCATTCAAGTGATTTTAGAAAATTATGGAAAACCCAAATTTGGTTGCCCTTGTGGGTATTTGAACCTGTGTCCTCCTAAATGTGAGGCCAGAGCATTACTGATCACCTGCCATACTTACAAAATGAAAGGCAATAGGATACTTTAACTAAATATACTTTTCAAGGCCACACAAGCAATATTTGTTGATAATACCAGTACTAAATATCTTAATAATATTGCTAGCTAGTAATACTTTAAATACAACTCCAATGGAAGAAACAAATAATCATAAACTACATTATAAAGACATAGATACATAAAAATACAAATTCTAGATGAATAAATGTACATAGTCCCATGAAACATATAAAGAAAGACTACTATTGTTATGAGGATTTAATCAGTGAACTGAAATTGTGAAAATCGTTCACAGCTGCTATGTACAGTGAGGTCACTTGGGTAATAATTTTGGTCAAACTTAAGGGATATTAGAGAAAAGGATATAGATTCCTAACAATTAAGAAGTTCTTTTGACCTTGATACTTGTAACAAGTCAAACAACTTGTGAATCCTCAAGCATAATTCTTTTTGTTTACTGCAAAAGATAATAAAAAATGGGGCAGTGATAAATCTCTACATTGAAGACCCACTGTGGTATTACAGGCATTATGTGTTCATCATGAATTGAACTTTGGTAAAACATTGTGAAAATAAAACTGTTTTGAACTCATATCACTGGGCAAGTGCCACAAAGGAGTTATAGAAAGAAGGAAGAATAACAATACATGGGATATTAAATTCCCCTTACAAGTTGGTATACTACAAAATAGGAATAAAACCATTGAGTAGAGATGTTACAGCGACATGTGAGATGATACAATCCTGCCAATTTTTGGGGTAGTTATTACAGTGTCAGTGGAGTCGCGGTTATTTTAGCAATGAAGTAGAAATAAAAGAGGCCGGGTATGACAGACATAATGATACAATAATATTATATAATTTAATTGCAATAGAGTACACAAGCTCCTGTCACAATTTATTTAAACCACTACTATCACAGTTTTATGAATTTTAATCTCACTGGTTTAGGTAAATTGTTTTATGATTCTCTCATTAGATTATTTCACTCCATTGCCCCACAAAAATTAAAACCCTCATTTCCTTGTGCCTGAAATCAAGTGCAAGTTTGTGATCCTAGTTATATCTTCCCTCTAATATATTATTCTTAATTGTCCTGCCAATATCCTGCTGGGTTTTATTGCCAATATATGCCTCACACACTCCCAGAACTCTCTTCACTGTCTACTATCTACCAATGATTTTCAGCCCAAGTGCTTAATAATATCAGTTACTAATCGTGTTTTATAGTAATTTTCACAGACAAATCTAGCTGCTTTCATTTGTACATGCTCCAACTGTTGTCTCTGCATCCCATACTGTGGATCCCATAGTAACCCACCACACTCAAGCAATATTCTAATAAAGAAGTTGTATCCTAAACTCCTCCTTTCCCTTGAACATCATTTGTTCCAGAAACTAACAAATCTGAAAACTCTCCCTGCCACCACATTAATGTACATCATTAATTGAGCTTATAATCTAAAAATACACAAAGAAAGTCATATTTAGTATTTTAAACAAAAAATTCCTCCTTCAGCCTATAATCAAATAATAACAATCTCTCTACCTAAGAAGTTGTCTCTTTGGGATTTATCTCCATTGCAGGCTGGGATACCCAGCTAGATATACAGTCCATATACACTGTGAAATTGTTCACAATCCTATTACATAAAAATATGTCATATACAAACACTCTCTCTTCTCAATGTTACACTGAAACACAATCATTTAAGAATCACAAGGATCTTGGTCCAGGTAAACTACCCCATTGCACTTCTATTTTTTGATGCTGCATTTGCTTCCCATACTTTTGGTTTCCTTCATTTTAAGAATTCCTCACCCAGATAGTTACTTTTCCAATAACTCCAATTATTTCTACATTATTTACCAATATTTTGTGTCTCAATTAATGTTTGTTAGAAGGAGTTATTTTTATTCATTGTGTACACACAAACCACTAACCACAAAAAAGATGAGGTTGCTGAAATGAATGGTAAGCTAGACTGGACAGAAAACATTTGATCTCTTATATAAAAAATGGTTCAGAGTATTGCATCTGTCTCAGAGCTCAATGAAAGGATGTTCCATAGAAGTTAGAGAGATGAGCTTGGAAAACTTCGGTGAGTCCTTGCTATGGCATTGTTGGTGATATGAGAACCACATTATGAGTATCAAACTCCATAGTTGGAGAGAATGCAAAGGAGAAAACTAAATTTGCCTGTGGGAATTACCAAAGGATTCACTGAGTAACTCAGATAGTAAAACGAGTTGAGTCAGGTGTCACTGCTAGATACAAGGTGCATGAAGAAAGTTACGGCATGTACAAGGAATATATTGGTGCTGAGGCCTGGATAAATATTGGTGAATAAGCAGAACATTGAAGGGAAGAATAAGTCTGTGATAGTAAATTAGCAATTTATTTTAGTAATAAGGGAGTACAAAAACTTTAATTAGTAGGCAGGATAGTGAGGAAATAGGACAATTTACCTAAGGAGGTAATAAACTCACCTCAGACTGCGAAGGAAATTAAGGTAAAAATAACTATAAAAGATAGTAGGTAAATATGTCATTGCCACCAGGCTCTAAGCTCAATCATAATTAACTAATCACAACCTCTATAGAACAAACAACAGGCACCGGTAGCAGGGAGCTGAAGTAACCAGAGAGGCTGTGGGGAGGAAGACAAGGGCCTGCATAGCAAAGCATAACAGTGAGAGCAGGAACACCAGCAGACTGAGTGATGGATTGACTGCACTATAAAGTTATTATGAGTGATGTGATAATAGGATTAAAACAGAAGGTTATATTCCATTAATCAGCTATCTCACAATGAGCATTCGAGGATTGCTGTTTGTGGGTACTTAAGCTACGTTTACATCAGACACAAAGACAGAACATGGATCAAGCTTTGTGTCAGAACTTATATCGGCACATCTATTGAATCTTGTCTGAGGCCTTCATTGACTTGTATAAGTATGAACTTTGTGTTTACATCAGTACACAAAAGTATAAAAACTTGCTTGAAACTTGCGTACACTGATGTGCTATTAAATGACAATAGTTTCATCTGAAGTGTCAAAGCATTAAAAACGTCATCTGAAGAGGAAGATTTTTTGTTTTAAGTGTCTGTGCTTACGTGATACTGAAATAGGAAAGGAAATGTAGATGGTGGTAAAAAATAAAAGTAATAATAAAATAATAATTAAAAAAACTCTATAAACATGTTAAATACATGGTGCTTATGCCACGTAAATGAAAAAAACTAATGACATAAACAGAACTTTTGTGTTTGGGTTTTTGGTAATGTTAAACTTGGCTAATGCACATAGGTGTGTTGTAAGAGATACAAGTCAAAGGTGAAATGAGCGCATACGAATATATATGAGGGATCTGCATGAAATACTCCAATCTTTGCCAAATATGTTAGTAGTTTGTATGAAGAAAAGTACGACTTGTCAAATATACAATTCCAATACAAGTTCCATCACAAGTATCCAGTGTGAATGTATCTTTATGTACACAATGGACTGAAAAATATATACAGAAAAGTTATTTAATCAACACTGCTGGTGGAATGTGGTTATAGCTACAAGTAAACTGGAAGGGGAATATCCGATTAGAAGTGACAGACTTTTGTTCTGTAGAATTTATTATCATGGAAATATAAACCAAGCAGGACACATTACAGGTGATTTATGAATGTTATATTGTACATTAAACCTTTTGGAACCAATAACAGTGGCAGGAGGTGCTACATCTACTATAAGTCCCCAGTAAAACAAACGCTCTATTGCTGATGGCTGGTCTCAACCACACACATCAATAATCACATATAATGTAATAACAGACATTCAAACAAGAGCACACACAACTGATATTGACATGTGTACATAACATTACAGCATCTCACACAATTGTATTTGTAGTTAATTTATTGTACCTCAATGAAGGTTTTAATGATAAAAAACTGGAAGAACATAATTAAAAGGCAGTTACTCACATAACGATGGTAATGGCTTAACCAAATCATTCAAAACATAATGTTAATCAACACAGGCCTGCCACTAGTAATAATAAAACGGCTTAAAGGGAGAAAAAAAAAAAAAAAACACACAAAAAAAAACCACACACACACAAACCCAACAAATAACAGCCAATGATATTCTCACGATAGGTAAGATGCAGAATGCGATACCTCACAGCTGAATGACAAACAGAAAAATACATACAGTGTGTGACTGCTAGAAAGCAAAGTTTTCTATATTACTACCGGACACAATCAGACTAAATGTTTGAACACATGAAGTTATTACATCAGACACACAAACTAGGTAAACTTACGACTTTATGCAGACGAACATATACCAGACATCTAAATCAAATTTAAGTGAAATAAACCAAACGCTAAGTCACTCACGAGCTTTATGCAAGACACTTACTGTCTGAACACAGTAAGGAAATAACCAAGTAAGCTGCAGCATACAATTAGCAGCCATTCCCTGAAGCAGTGTTACTGTCCCGGAGTATAACGCAAAGCACGTACTGAACACTGCAATAAATGCGTTAATGTTTCGGCCCACCTGTTGTTTAGCGCAGTCAGCTCTTACTGGATCCAAGTCACACTGTTTAGTTGTCCGAGGAGAATAAAATTGCTTGAAGCACTGAGTACAAAGCCAATAACACCACACAACACGAAACAGCTGATCAAGTTACAGAGATCCTGCACGGTGAAGACAAAACAGTATTTATCTCCAAGATTGTAAGGAAATCAATTATTTCATATCATAATTTAGAAACAGCACAGGATCATTATCATAAATTAAGAATTTACTTCATACATAACGGCATGGAAATCTTAATATTTATAGGTAGAGAGTGAGTGAATGGAACAGATTAATTAGTAGGAAATGAACAATACAACTAGCGCATGGGGGATTTTACAGTAAATGTAAATAAAAGCTGTAATTAGGCAATGTCCCCCTTTGAAATTAACAACTATATTGTTAAGTGCTTAACATATTAAACAAATATGAAGATGGACGTAGTTAAAAGAATTTTTAACAGATCATGTCTTTTAATCCATCCATAGAATTTTTGTTTTCCAAGGTTAGTACAAAATAGTTTGTGTAAATGTAGTTTATATACACCGATCAGTCATAACATTATGACCACCTAGATACTATCGTGGAACGTCCTGGCGATAGCAGCGTCACCTGACGAGGAATGACTGCTAGTCAGACACACGCACGATGCATGTAGTACCAGTGAACGTGCTATCCGTGTTTGGAATGGGGAACGCGCGCGGATCTATCTGAGTTTGGCCGAGGGCAGATTGTGATGGCCCGGAGGCTCGGCAGGAGCATTTCGGAAACTGCACGACTTGTCGGGTGTTCCAGGATTACTGTGGTGAGTGTCTTCAACAAGTGGCGAAACCAAGGTGAAACCACGTCCAAACGTCGAGGGGTTGGGCGGCCACCCTTCATTACAGATGCCGGAGGTCGTAGGCTGGGCATACTGGTAAAACAGGACAGGCGGCGAACTGTGGCGGAACTAACGTAGGGCTTCAATGGTGAGCAGAGTAAAAGTGTGTCTGAACACACAGTTAACTGAACACTACTAACGATGGGCCTCTGCAGCCGACGACCCACACTTCTGTTAATGTTAAGATCACGACATCGGCAACTAGTACTGAAGTGGGCACGAGACCATCGTCACTGGCAGAGCGTTACATGGCCTGATGAATTTCGATACCTTTTTCATCATGCCGATGGGAGGTTGAATCCGTCCTTTTCCAGAGAAATCAGCTTCTTGACACCTGTACTGTGTGACGGAGATAAACTGGCGGTGGATCAATTATGTTCTGTGGAACATAACGTGGACGTCCATAGGTCCAGTGTAACTCTCGCGCAAAGCACCATGATTGCCAATAAGTATCTTACACTGATTGCAGACCACGTACACTCCTTCATGACAACCATTTTTCCCAACAACAGTGCCATTTTTCAACAAGATAATGCATGTCACAAGGCCAAGAATGTGATGGAATGTTTCGAGGAACACAGTGGCGAGTAGCTATTGATGTGCTGGCACCCCAACTCGTCAGATCTGAACCTGATCAAAAGGATCTGGGATGTGATTGAACGTGGCGTCAGAGCTCATCGCCCCCTCCCTGGAATTTACGGGAATTAGGTGAATTTTTTTTCAAATGTGATGGCAACGCCATCCAGCGACCTACCAAGGCCTCGTTGCTTCCATGCCAAGACGCTTCGCCACTGTTATCCGTGCGAAAGGCAGACATAACGGCTATTATGCAGATGGCCACAATGTTCTGGCTAATCAGTGTTATCAAAGTACATAATATTCTGTGATAGAGGATTCTGGGATATACATCTATTTGTTACGTCATTGTTTATCTATAAATTGACAACTTTCCACATCCCACAGAGCCAGACTCTTATGATGGAATCTATGGAAAAATCATATTTTCTATTGTATTAAATTGTAATTTAACTCATTTGTTAGGTGTAACACAGTCTCCTAATATTTAAAGCATTAATGATTAACGTTTTTTTCATTTTTTCATATGCTTCTTGTTTAGTTTAATATTTTTTTGTGTATTAATTTTTCTATTATTCAATTTGGACGAAAGTTATTTCTGTGGAAATGTATATGATAATCTCTAAACAACGAACTGTGAATGTAAGAAGAAGACTTTTGGGCAGAGAAAAGAAAAGACAGATGAAAAAAGTGATAGGGACAGATTGTTAGACAAACTGAGATTTTGTAGCTGTATGTGAATTAACAGTTAATTAAAGGAGGTAAAAAATAAAACCAGGTGGAGGTTTTGTTTATTTCTTTTTCTTTTTTATGAATGGTATGGAAGAAATGTTGACACCTTCCATACTAACAAGAAGAAAAAGTTAGTAAAGTAAAAATATGTAGCATATTTCAATAATTTCGTAGTTAATATTCTAGTGAGTGTAAGCCAGTCTCGGTGAGCTACAAGCCTGGGCGGACGTGGAACATGAGAGCGCGTTGGCAGAATCTGAATCCTTCCTGCAAGGCCACAGAGGCAAGCAGTTTTGACTGTGAGAAACAAGGTTCGAAATGTTCTGGTACCTTCTAGAAAGACGCCTCCAACTGGCCAATTACACTTTGCATCCACAGCGCGTGATGTGAACTGGCCAATGGGAGACAGTCACCCCACCCTTAAGCGACAGTAGAGTGACGCGTTCTGTACCCGTCCTCTGCGCAGTTTCATTTTGAAGATTATGCCGTAAACTTGCCAATTTTTATGAAGCCAATGATTTAGGCAGTGTTAGAAATTACACCACCAGCTCCACCCTTCGTATGCTCACGAGGCGAGGCTTGTACCAACCCTCCCACCATTTTAGTCAGCCATTCGGCTATAGTAAGGAAACAGTATTTCACTTCAATGCATATTAAGATGTACCATTCAACTGTATCGATCCACTTATCTCTCCGAAGAATTCAAGAATAAATGCCTGTTCATAACATTTCGGAAGTTATTTACAACAATACCTCACGTCAGTAGTTAGAGTGATTATTTTAGTGCTTTCCAGCCCGTACTTGCAGACGCCAACGGGAAGAACCAGAAGTTGACGGCGAGGAGGCTGGACGAACTTACGTGCACGCAGGGGTAAGTCGAAGTTAATTCTTCGCTCGGCCATTACCACGCGACAAATATTATAAAATGTATCTATAATTGGCTTTGTTTCATGCACATCGGGCCCGGTCAGGTTTCAAGCAACATTATGAGTTGAGGCGTCTCACGCAGATGACGTGGATCATACAGGTCGAAAGGTCGACAGTTTGTGGCTCGCTGGGAATATCACAGCGGCTCCTTCAAAATACTTTGTTTTTACACATTTTTACCGGCAACAGCAGTAGCAACGCGAGTGAGATCTTAAGACCTATTAGACTACAGAACGCATTATAAGCTACCGTTGTTGCCACTTTTACTGACAGTGATAATGAATTAAATTACCATGGTAGTTAAACCAACAATTCACACGTGATTATACCGGTTATTTTCTTTGTCTTGACTATTACCGTGTTGAGTCTGTTTAGATAACATTTTGTGATTTTTTTTTTTCAGACATTGTATTATCATTACATTAATCTGGTGCTATATTTGCGGTTTCCTTTATTTAACTGTTAAAAATTCATTTTAATCATCCTTTTACGTGTAAATACCGTTGAACGACTGCTGATAAAAATTTCAGATAAGCTTCGGGAATTCAAAAGTGAATTAATTGTCTTTTTCGTTCATTGCGAACTGAAATGGTCTTTTCATTAGTCATATCTGCAATGAACAATTTTTAATTAATAGATAGTCGCGTATAGAAGGACAAATAAAGCACGGCTCATTTGTCACAACATAAACCGTTGGTGATATGCGAAAGAAAATCAGCCACCTCAACTACTGCCTGAAAAAGTCAGTTGCAATCTATTAAAAGCATTAATGTTGCGAGCTAGGAAATCGTTAAGAGAAAAAAAGCCATTACAGATGTCGAGTACATTAAAAATTGTTTTATAACTGTATCTAAAAATCTCTTTGCACATTTAAAAAAATAACGCTGAAAAATTAAATAAATTTGAAAGTACACCATTTTATGCTAAATCAGTACCAGGTAGAATTGCTAATATAGTTTCAAAGTAACTGACCAACAACTCGAAAATATTAAATCAGCTCCATGAACATCATTTGCAATAGACGAGTCTTGTGACTCAAAAGATACAACCCAAATTTGTATTTTTGTGTGCTACATTTTATCCGAAGGTCCTAAAGAACAGCATTATGGGTTAATGCCACTTTAATGCTGTACGCGGGGAGTGGGTATTCCAGGTGCTGTCGTTAGATGTTTGGGAAAAAAATCACATATCACTCATTAAAACTGTGTGAACAGCAACAGATGGAACCGATTGTGTATCGAGTTCCGGAAAGGGATATGCTTCAATTCTGAAACAAAAATTAATTACAAGGTGATTATTATGCAATGCGTAATCCACCAAGAAGCTTTTATGGGCACAAATTGTTTCTGTAAGGACTTGGCTAAGTTACGAATTTAGTAAAATGGATTGCGGCACAAAAACTTGATTATTGTCAATTTGACGATCTTCCTAGGGAAATGAACGCAAACAGTTGATTCTTCTTCATTTTAACACCGCGCGATAGCTTTCTAGAGGTAATATGCTAAAACGATTTGCTTCTTGCTTAAAATAAATCGAATTATTACTTAAAACAAAGGCGTAGGTACGTTGTTCAGAATTACAAGAGCTTCAGGTTTCAATGTAGAGGAAATATCGCGTTATTGATTCTCGTAGAAGTTATTTTTTCTTGCCAACGACATAGAAAAGGGAATTTTAATGCATGTTTTCTATGATACAATATCGAAACGAAACCAATGTTTTAACATTGGTTAATAAGGAATTTCAGCTATTTTAAAAATTAACGAATCTTTTATAAAGACATTTCGAGACTTTCAAAAATTAAAAGAAACTTTGAAATGTGTATTAAATCTTCTTAAAACAAAAGCAACCGAATCAGAATTTCACCTGTTCGGAACTGAGATATCAGCTTTTGAAATGTAATTGCTTGGCTTAGGTAGTAATGATTAATGGAATTCACAATATCCTAATGCAACTTGAAATTCTAGAAAGGGAAAAATTCATTCTTCTTTTAAAGAACTTGTAAACTGCTGTCAAAGCTTTACAAAAGACAGTCAAAATTATCTTTAATACTTGGATGGCTTTGCCGAATTTATGGTACGAGTTGAAGAAGTTAGCATTTGGTGTTCTTAGTATCACTGGATCGACATACGTGTGGGATCAAAGTTTTCCAACAAGGACCTCATTGAAAACCAGCAGTGCCCGCAACTTTGTTCGCGGGGAATGTCATAGTACGCACTACTCTCATAAACGACACAATCTACGCTCCTGTGACTCACTAAACTCTATCCCTGCGAGTAATACGACGCCACTCGTACGTTGAAACACGATAAACATTTCGACTGCAAGAAGGAACTCATCTTTAATTCGATACTAATATGTGGATCCGTTATTCTGATTCCTCATCTTTACGACAAAACGTAAAAATCAAATATACCACATTTTACCTGAGGATCCACGGACCATACAGTACTCAAATTCCTGCCAGTAGTTTACCGTGAATCGCGTTCATTGAAAAATTACCTTATCAGCTTCATGACATCACAACAAAAAGAAACATACGCCTATTTCAGCTGCAAGATCACGGGCTATACATTAATCAAACTCCGTCAAAATCCGAGATTACATTTTGAAAGATTTGCATTATGTGAAAAAAAATCTTGAGTTTCTGATTTTACGACTTCAAACCACATGACCCTATTACCCCAGCAGGCGCACGGGCTGTATGTAAATCGAAACCCCATCAACAGCCGACCAGTAGGTTTTCGGGAATAGCTTTCAACGAAAATTGATACTTGCAATGTAAATTTGCAAGCCCTCCGAAATCTCATCGAAATTAAACACACCCTATTTTATCTACCGTAATACTGTCTGTGAACTAACCTAATCCCAATTAAAATTCGAGACGTAAGTTATTAAGATTTATTTTTAATTTCCTTTGCTTTTACCGATGCCTTATTTATGCCGCTTGTAACGGTGTCAGCCATTTATAGGTGTTAGTACCTATCTGAATCACGAATATAAAAACGGAAGATGGAACACCCGTATAGAAACTGTGAAGATATTGGATCAAGTTTGTATAAATTCGCGTGTGAATAAAGCTTTGATTTTCTACCGGCTATATTGGCGAAGATTGTAGTTAGGCTAAAACGCAACCTGGACCAAACTGACAATGAAACTTTTTGCTACATCACAAGGGACGAGAAATTACAGAACATTGAGCTTTATTTTATAACAATTCTGTTTAGATAAGCTACTAAAAAGGAATCAATTGCCAGAACAGTCCATTAAACCCGTCATTTTTGACGGACTTTGTGGCTAGTTATAAAATAATACGTGACCAGTTATTTCTTGCTTGCACCATACAGGGTCCCTGTTGCACCTAAAAAATATAACTTAGGAGTCTCAATGTAACGTAATTCAGCATTAGCACTTGCTTTACATTACAGTGCCGCTATGTATGTGTTAACAGTTATGTTACACTATTTTATTTCCAGCATTTGTTACTGCATGTAGTGATTGATCTGTATGAATTATATTTGTTGTAGCATTTACATTGTTGTCTTGTATGTTGACGTCAAAACGTTATATTCACCAGGGATGACATAATAGGACTTGAATAAAGAGAGCGCGTTTTTGGCTAATAAAGCACAGAAAGAAATTTACATACAAATACGTTCGGAGCACTATGGAAAAAGATGGATACACCATAATCTCACTTCTGTTGTGCATCCAGTAAACATAATCTTTAAACAAAAAATCTGTTTGAATAATAGATTCAGTTAAGAAAGTGAATAGCTGAATTGCACCTTGGACTCTGTAATAATTGACTATGGTCCGTAATATTTCGGATGCACTAGTTGATGCCCTATGAGTTATCATTCCTGTGATACAGGTTACATTACAACCTAAACATAGCGTATGTTTATAGGGTATATTGGCCATCCTTCCGCAGTTGCTTGTTACACAACTATAAATGCAAACACCGTCTATTAGCAACTGGTTTTATTGATATAGGCTCAGACGCGTTCGCCCTTAAGGAATGGGGCATAGTCAGTGAGACTTATGACCACCATGTAACTGCCTCAGCCATAAGTCTCACTGACGATGCCCCATTCCACAAGGGTGAAACGCGTCTGAGCCTATATCAACAAAACCAGTTGCTAATAGACGGTGTTTTCATTTATAAGAGTATGTTTATTTACCATATCCTGACTATCAGTGTGGGACCATTAGTGCAAAATTATCCAAACCATTGTGTGGGGAGCAGTGTCAGCCATTAGCAAATTCAACAAAACTGTACTAAATGGTCTGCATTACAAACTAGAGCACTAGAGAATGAAATTACACAAACTAGAAATTATACATAATGGTCCGGGTATTACAACCATTAGAAAAAAAAATATTTATCATATTTTATGCATGATATTAGTAGTAACTGTTTCAATGAAAGCAAATTAATGAAAAATGCATTAAATATAATTCAATGGATATGAGACTGAGAAACTATAAAGAGAATAATTATTGCGACTTTTATAGTTAAATTATCCATATTTTCCAGGTAATTTTACTAACCAATCAAAGATTATTAAATATAAAATCCTGGTTAGAAAATAGGAAAACATGCAACCAGCAAGGGGCAGGAACTGATACGTCACAAGCTGCAACCAATCGCAAGCGGCCATTGGCCATTATTAGCAAACAAGACAACACCAGGTTGAATAGCAAAAAAAAAAAAAAAAAAAAAAAAAAAATACTGATGCTAATTTAGTTTATGGGTGGTTTATACAGTTTCTTGCAGTAATATCTGCTTTCCATTCCTAACAAAATAAACTCTTTTAAGGTCGGGCCACACCAGACCGAGCCGAGCCGAGTCCGCACCGTCACTCGGCCGTATATCGGCTCGCCCCCCTCGCGTCCACACTGGTCCTTAGCACGGCCGTGTGACGGACGGGTTCTTACTGGGTCTTCAGTCTCCTTTAACGTATACCCTTCACTGTTTCACGGAATTAATGTTAAAAAATTATATTAAAAGTAATTTTGAGATCGTTGCTGCGGCTACCACCCGTACTTTAGTATAGAGTATTGTACTTTATAATCTACGAAGGTAATAAACTACATCAAAATACAATAAACTACATCAAAATACATTTTTGTTTTGTCTGACTCCTGTTATCTCCTAATTGTTTGATCTCTTATACACAAAAATAGTATTCCAATGCAGTTTTTAACAAATGATCGTCAGGCTATACTGAATTGAAAGTTTCTCACATATCCCTACATAGTCACGATTAAATGACAAGCATCTCTTTCTTCACATTTAAAGTGTTTGTTTTGGTTGAGGTACATTTACGATGTCACTCAATATTTTTTTTAACAAAAAAAAAAAAAAAGATTATTAAACATTTTTATATAAATGCAGACCGCAGAGAAATTCTGTAAAATAATAATTTTGCGTGATCTAAAAATTCCAGTCACAGAGTTCAAAGCTTTGCCAGAGGTGAACGTCAGTTTCAAAACCTGTAAAAATTACAGCTGAGGCACAGATTTGAACCAGAGACTTTCAGTTACCCAATCATATGCCGTAACCATCTGAGTCAAGAGACAAATATGGGTGTAATCAAAAATTATTATTCTAACATAATAAAATAAACATACTTTTATTCTATATATTTTTGCTATCCTGAAACACAATTATACTTTTATATGCTTGAATATATATTTTTCAGTACTTCTAGATTCAGATGCTTGCGGCTAGTGATTTGGGTACGGAAAGTCACCGGTTCAAAATCCGGATCTAAGATGCAATTTTTACAGGCCTTAAAATCGACTTTCACCTCTAGCAAAGCATTGATTTGTTAATGCGAACATGCAAGGACTCTACCTACACTTTACAAACATCTGATGAACCTGAAGCGAGGCTGAAAAAAATGACACTTTTCTAAAGCAATCAGTAACACTAAAACAATATTTAGTCGTAAAGTCCGAACTCTTTGGATACAGTTCTCCATATCGACCAGCCCGGCAGCAGCCCGACACCGGCCCGCACCGCCAAAAAGTAAACCAAACTAATCGCGGCCAACACACGGCCGAGTGTCGGCCGACACGCGGTGTCGTTTGAACTCACTTGAATCAAGTGAGCGACAATTAGAAAAGTGACGGTGCGGTGCAGGTCGGGTGCGGTGCGGTCTAGTGTGGCCCGACCTTTACTGGTGGCAGTTTATTTACCTATACATACTTCACTATAAAGATTATGGAATCAGAATCAAAGGGTGATTTTATTTGCGTGTTTCTTATGTTCAGAAAACGTCATTAAATAGCTCTGTTGTGTAACTTTCAGCTACAAGGAATTGTTATATATTTTTTCTCCATCAAAATAATATTTAGTACTAGGAAAAAAGTAAAGCATTAGTACACAAACCAAGGACCATGCGGGCAAAGCAGTGGGTAAATGTTACTTTAATAAATAAATAATTTCATATTAGTGCATATATTGGAAGATTTTAGCCTTTTTATGAGTATCAAACATTTGTAACTAAAATAAGTTTCCAGGAGTATACATTCACAATTTGCAGAAATTGTAAGAAACAAGTAATATCACTGTTTTGATAGCAAAAATTGATAAGTGCAAAAATTTGGTTTAATGAGCGTTTTATTCAATTTTCAAGGTATGCGTTCATTGGAATAGGTGTGGTAACTACTTCAGTATTCTCTGATGTCTTCCCCATATATTTCGTACGCCGTTCGGCCTTCTTTGTTTTTAGCCGCCTGGTCCGCCCCCAGCTTCAGCAGCATTCTGACCACGGCCGAGTGGCCACGACTGGCCGCATGGTGCAGCGGGGTCCAATCATTGCTGTCAGTCGCATTGACGTCTGACGTCTTCACCAGCAGGCGCGTTATATTAAGTCGTCCAGATATAGCCGCCATGTGCAGCGGAGTTTTCCCCCACTTCTCTCGAGCATCGCTGTCCGCGCCGGCAGCCAGCAGCGCTCTCGCCGCCTCCACACTGTCTGTACTCCAGGCCAACCAGTGGAGCGGCGTGTAGTCAATAGCATCCCTCACGTTGACCTCTGCGCCATCCGACAACAGGCGCACCACTCTGGGGTTGCCTCCACACGCTGCCCAGTGCAGTGGGGTTCTATTCTCGATGGCTACAGAGGTTCTGTCCGCCCCGGCTCCCAACAGGGCTCTCACCGCCTCCACGTCACAGTACAGTGCGGCAAAGTGGAGCGGTGTCTGCTGTATTTTATTTCTGACGTTGACGTCTGCCCCCGCCGCCACCAGCGTGGTGACGGCTCTGCTCCTCCCTCGCTCCGCCGCCCACAGCAGTGCAGTCCGCCCCTGGTCTGTGCCGCCCCCGGCGCTTGCCTCCAGCAGCGCCCTGACGGTGCTCACGCTGCCCGTGTCCGCCGCCAGCAGCAGCGGCCTCTTGTCCCAGTGCTGTTCCCCCGCAGTGGTGTCCGCCCCCGCCGAGCACAGTAGCTGCACTGTGGCCGCGTGTCCCGCCGCCGCCGCCAGCTGTAGCGGCGTCCTGCCCTCTGTGTCCCTGCACTCCACCTGGGCCCCGGCCCTCAGCAGCACTCCCGCCACGACGGGCCCGCCGCCGCCTCCACACGCCGCCGCCTCGTGCAGCGCAGTACACCCGTCACTCTCTCTCGCCGCCTCCAGGTCCGCCCCCGCGTCCAGCAGCATCCGCACGGCGGCGGGCTGGCCGTGCCTCGAGGCCACGTGCAGCGGCGTGGACGACGCGTCGTCGACTGTCTCCGTGGCCAGTTCCGGCTTGTGTTGCAGCACCATCTTCAGTAGATGCAAGTGACCTTTCTGACACAGCATACGTATAACGCATCGGCCACTGTCCGGGATGTCCACTCGGGTTTTTGTTGACTCTGTGATGGCTACAGACTCCAGAAGTTTTTCCAGAGACTCAGCAAAGCGCCAGGCGGGGCAGGACAGCACATCCTCCATAGTGAAACCGCTCAACAAGAAGTTATTCTTTGCATCCACGATATCCTACACAAATAAAGCACATGCTATCATACAACAATTTTAAAGTTTAAAATATAAACAGTATAAAAAATAACAGAACATGTAAGTAATATATGCAGGGATACAATATTTCACCATATAACTACAGCACCACTCCATCCATTTAGAACGAGCTTTTGTTTTATAGATGATTATCTGCATGTCACAACTAACTTAAAATGTAATTTTCAGAGAGTAACTTTCACGGGAATGCTATACAAGTGACAATCTAGGAGACAGGAATTTTCGTGGGGGCTTATGAACAGCAGCAGACCTTGGATGATTACCATATTAGTAATTTTCTGTGTTTTACATGCAGGACAGTTGTCTCAAATGTTATAACAGTAATATCTTCGTAGATAGTTACAAACTTATCTTCACTTTTGAAGACTAATTAGTTATTATACGTACTCTTGTGAAGATTGCAAGTTCGGACGCGGTCGGCACCAACAGGTTGTTGGAAAAGGTTCTGAAATGTTTTAGGTTTCTAAATAAGAAGTCAGAAGCTGCTGCAAAACAAGAACCACTTTTAATCATCTTCAAAAGTTAACATTTCAACTTTCACTTTCTAACAAGCCCAAACCCACCGGACTTCGCGCTGTAGAACGCCCGACAGGTATATTACGTCCAGTCAGTCGTACGCGCTTTAGCGTCGGATGATACAGGCCACGTGACTCATCTGAACCAATAGCAGCGTCTCACACTCGCGGCCATTAAGTAAATTCTCGGCTTACTTATGTGACGCAAATTATTCTCCGAGTACCTTTTGTATTACACCTGACTTACACAAAAAATATGAGCCGGCAAATGATATACAAATGACAGACTAATTTATCACAATTGTTATAGTCAAACAACCCGTGTTGTTTATAAATGTTTCTCGGAAAAGAATCCGAGAAATATTATTGATGATGCACAATATTTCGGCGACCAAAAATCACCGTCGCCATCTTCAGGTGCGGTTGTAAGCCTTAAACTGCACATGAAGATGGCGACGGAGCTTTTGGTGGCCGAAATATTGTGCATCAATAATAATATTACTCAGTTTGTTTTCCGAGAAACATTTATAACTAAAAAATGCCGAGAAAAATTGCATTCACTTATAACCCGTGTTGTGTTCGCAGTGTGGACTTAACTTTTAAACGCATCTACATGACTCTTAACCACTTGCGTTATTCGTACAAGTCAGCTGCTTGGTGCTGTGGTTGATTCCACGTACGGCTGAGGGTCTTCTATTGCCCATCCTACCTGTGACACAATGGCTTAGTACTGCCATTTAGATTATGGACTAACGCACTGAAGCTTGTTGCCATATTGATTATTTCTTTTAGCCGCAGTCGTCCAAGAGCATCCAGGCATTTTTCACTTCTTGTTCTGACGTCATCATAGATCGTGTTTATCAATTGGCGTTTACAGTTCACCTCTCTTGAACAGAAAGATCACTTTTTGTTCATATTCCACTAAGCAGCCACCACTCTAGACTGGAGGAAAAGTAATATAAATCGTCAGTCAGCAAACTTACAGAAATATGGAAATGACGATTCGGGTTTATCAGCTACTTAGATTTCCAAGTAATCAACTTTGGGTGTTCGCAGGTGAATGAAAACTTGTGGATATCTTTATTATATCCTTTTGGGTTGTGTTGGCGAAAGG
>JARYHS010001850.1:0-25498 GCA_031002005.1 Vandiemenella viatica | reverse complement strand
CTTCAGAGTTTAAGTTTACATGTCTTCATGAATCTCTCCTGATACAATATGCTTGTATGAATGTATTTTATTCCTTTATTGTGGAATGCTTGAGTTGGTAACTAAACAATAGTTACTTCAATACTTAACAATTGGCATGAGTAAGCAACTGAAATTATCTCTGCGAGGTCATGTTGACATGGAATTTACTTGTCTGGAACACACTGAGCGCTCTTTCTTGCAACTTCTATAGCATTTATTATGGCAAACGTCCGACCATGTGTCACTCAGTTTTAACCGAGACACACTTTACAGCTGTATCTTTTACAATGTGATTAATCTTATAGAATTACTGAAACCAACTATCATTCTCCTCTCTTTAGAACAATGTATGCATCAAGAGTTTTAGGTCAGAAAACATCTCCTCTTGTCCGTTACTAAATTTAATTAATAACACTACGGTTCCCGTTCGCTATACTGTGTTAAAGACTTGGCGTTAGGTAGCTAAAATTGGAGCGATCTGTTGCATCAGTGGTTAAGGCTTCTGACTGGAGATCAAAAGGCCCCGGTTCGAATCCCTGTTTCTGTGGGGATTTTCAGTGACCCTTAATCCGACCTTCAATTCTGACAATGCTTGCTTTGTGTATGTCAATTATTCCAGGACGCTTCCGTGCTTCGAATTCCACGTTAAACTGTTGGTCCTCTTACCTGCTAGGGATACCGGGTCCGGTTAGGTAAGGAGGAGAAGAACTGGCCACCCTATCGCCGACACCAGGCTTTGTATAACTTTAATAGCGAACAGCAGGTACTAAACAGTATGTTATGTTATGAACGAATGTAAGCTTTCTCGGTGTGTCAGTTGTATAAAATCTTCTAAGGCTTTCCACCGAGGTAGCGCGTCAATGTAGGGCGACGTTTCGAAGCCTGCCTCCGGCTCCATCTTCCGGCGAAGTATGTTATGTTATGTTTCATTATACCAGCAATCGAAAATTTAATCTTCTTATTCGAACAGGAACAAACAAAACAAACAGCTGAACGAAAAATAGCGGCGACGACCACACCAATGCAGAATGTCATGTTTCTAGTTGCATATTTTATTTAGGATTTTTAGGCTTGTCGGCATTGAAATCATTGGCGCCAGTGGAGGATTGAAGACAATCAACAGGAAGGTATTCGACGTTTGTTTTTAAGGAGCTAGGGCAGAATTAACCTGAAGTGATTTCTGGAAACCATGGAAAACCAAAATGTGAGAGGCACGACCAGGGATGGAAGACACCTCACTCCGAGTATTAGGTCCCACCAGTTCGATATAAAGTTAAGGGACACAATAGATTTTTTGCAAAAGAGGGAAGGAATTCGTCTGGTTTTCTATCGTCCTATTCCCCGCGTCTTTGTCTGTTTTAAATGGTTTATTTGCTACCGCCAGCATTTTTTGAATTTTTGTAGCATTGTTTAGTGTTCCATTATTACGGTAAAAACTTTCTAGCATTCAGGAAGCTCCTGGTATGTATACGGCACACCACCCACCTGGAAGAGTCCGAACGCGATATGGCGACCGAGGCAACAACAGGCAAGCGGGATCGTGCGCGGCGGGTCGGGCCTGGCATTCTCGGAAACGTGAGTTCAGTCCCCGAGCAGGCTGTTCGGATTACGTTTTTTCATGGTTTCCCGAAATCACTTAAGGCTAATGGCGGCATTGTTCCTTCAAAAGGCCGTTACGGAACTTCTTCCAGTTACTTACGCTCAGTCTTTTCACAGTACCAGTGACCTTGATGTCGACGAACTCTTGCGGGACACTACGTTACAGAGGCCATCACTGCTAGACTGAAACTCTTATTTATAGACATCGCTCTTATCACTGTCAGAAAGAAAATTTGTTTTATTCCCTGAATCAGACTTTGAGTTTCTGTTCACCGATTGCTATTTATGTTCCCGCAACACGAGACTAACCATAGTCATCGCTCAAACAGGCAAATGTAACATCGACACATAATTACAAATGTAACCTCTTATTCAATTCTCGTCGCAGTTACTAAAATCTGCTGGGAAAATGGGAGGGGGGGGGGGAGTTTAGCTGTGACACTCTGAAATTGCCATGGTTCGAATCCCCTTCCGATCACCCAGATTTCGGTTTTCCATGGCTTCCCAAAATCATTGCAGCAGAATGCTTCGGCGGTTCCTTCAAAAAGGCTATTGCTATTGCACTCGGTCCTTTCTTGTCTCTAATGGCCTCGACGTTGACGATGCTTTAAGCCATAAGTAAAGAAAGAGAAGCAATTTCAAATATGTTAAAAAAAGCCTGGATGTATCGACCTCTCAATCTAAGCGCATTAGGGCCTAGAAACAATCAAATACTGAATAAGAGGTCAGATGTAGACTACATCTCGTGCTTACTTAATTACTTCTTAGTTCTAAATACTTAGTTACTTAATCGTACCAACAGTTATCGAAATAACATAATTCACTTTAGGTTTACACGAAATCAATAAAAAAATATTCACAAAATATAACCTACGAGAAACAGGACTGCCAATTTTATCAATCAGTATAAAATAAATTCACCTGCGCTTCAATGTCGCTTAGCAACTCGTTGATGTAATGGACACTAATAGAATCGTCACTATTACTTTTAATTTAAAAATAAACACAAAAACGCACTAACTTCAATTCCAATTAAACGATTGAAAATTATTTTGTTTACTTTTATGAGCTCAAAGTGCAGGGAAGGGCCATACACCATACGGACGAGGCTATGCGAATGTCGTATCACTGACGTTCGCTCTATGGCTCGGAAAGACCTAATCGTAAATTGTATTTTTTTTGTTTATCAAAATTAAAAGAAAAATTTGATTTTGTAGATGACAAAAATAACGTATAGCAATACAATTTTCCTGTTTTTTTGCCTTAACATCAATCGTATCACATAGTTATTTTTTTTCAAAAACCCAATTTAAAATAAAAAAAGGTGATGTGACATTTTAGATGACAAAAATAACGTATAGCCATAAAGTTTCCTGTTTTTGTTTTGCTTTAAAACTAATCCTATCGCGTCGAAGAAACGCGTGCATTCTTTCGATGTATCGAATTAATTACATCGATGCATAATTAAAAATCGAAAGTAAACGATGCATCGGATTGATCCGATGCATCGAATATTAAACATCGATGTTTTCAATACATCGATGTATATCGAACGTCACTAATCACGGCACTTAGACTGTTAAGGTAAATTAACTTTTAATTTTACTGACTAGAACCTGCGTCTAACTGAGCTATTGGTAGAAATTTAGTTTACCTTGTGTTCCAGTTTCGTACTTAGTAGTGTTATAATGTCTTAGCTGGGACAAAAGATCTTAAGCCGGCCCCGAAAGAGACTCCACTCGTCCGCGTGACGTCACAGTTGGATGGCGGGAAATTCTAATGGACCAATGGCGGCCAAGGTCGTATGACGTCACACGTTAGTTCTTTGGCCGGCCGCTGGGAGTGCAGCACCGGGCGGGCTTGCGCTGGACCGTTAGTTCACCAATCGGCGGCTAGATGGCAGCCCCCGTTAGTTCTTTGATGACTGGTAGATGGCGTTCGGTGACAGTATTTCCGGCGTGCTCTGCGAAATGTGTACACTGTTTCAAAATTCCCACTCGACTGTTATCTCTGTTTGCTTATCCATTAGCGTGACGAAATATGTGCCGCGCGGGTATTCCTAGCGTCCTGTTAAGCAAGCACTGAACATCTTGGCTACTATCGACACACAGTAAAATATTTTCTTCGGTTCTGTGTCGTGAAAAATACTTAAGCGTGAACCATTGCGATTTTTTTACTAAAGTCCACATCAACGGATATTACGTGAACAGACATCGGTAGCGTTGGGGCTAGAGTGCCGAAGGTCACCGATTCGAGTCCGGCCGCGGTGGGTGTTTTTATTGAAAAAGCCGTTCCAACTCGTCAATTTCCACGCCTAGAGAGTATGGCGCCAGCTTGCCTTGAATAAAAAATAAGTGAAAAGCATAAATGTTTCCTTTTAACGTTCGATATGGGAAAAAAACCGTCATAAACTCCAGATATAAAACCGAGGAAGAATTCTATGTGTACCTGTTTTCATGAAATTATTTAGCGTTCTTGCCTCGCATTCGGGAGGACGGAGGTTCGAATCCCCATCCAGGCATCCATGGTTTCCCAAAATCACTCCAAGTGAATGCCGGGGATGCTACCTTCAAAAGGCCATGACCGAATTCATTCCCATTCCTTTCCCGTCTCTAAAGACCACGTTGTTAGAGAGACGTTAAAAAAAATCGACTGCCGAGGTGCATAGTATCCCGTTTCCCGATAGATGGCGCGGCATGCTTCATTTCTCAACGCGAGAAGCATTTTAAGAGAAATATCTCGATGTTTGCGTGAGCGGCTATTGTTTGCTCGGGAGTCCGACAGGTTACGAAATGGCTCCATTACAGAGCGATACAGCTTGGCTGGTGTGTGTTTGCCATCCACCATTATGAAAGCATAGCTGGCTGGCGGACAAAGAAAGTAGGGCGTCCAACACAGCGTTCGTATGATTGCAGAATTTTGTACAGAGTCTCAGGCTTGCAGCGAATTTCGTATGCATTTGTTCAGGTGTCCTGCTATCGATAAGGAATTCAGGTTGCGCCATATGCTCATTGCACTGCAAAACCGCCCCAGCGGGATACATAGAAATATTTCAGCATTCACTTCGGTTCAAGAAGAAATTATTACGAGATGAGAATAATTATTATATGTCAGTTTTCGTAGTACAAATCTAAGGAAACATTTATGGTAGCCCAATCACTCGTGTTTTCAAAACGAAAATCGAAAATTTTGTTTTCATTCTGGGTGAACAGATAAACTGCTTGAGTCTTTGTATTTAATTAAAAAATAGACCATGTGAAAGCGTAACTTTTACGTTTAAAACGTGATAATGAACCATGGAATGTCCTGACATAGCTCAAATTCACATCTATACAATGCAGTTCTGATATTCGAAATTGGCAGAGGGTGCTTTGCACAAAAAATAACTCTGTGTGAATAACAAGAGGAAATAAGCGTCAGTACGGTGGGATTCCAATATAATTAATCGTTAATGATAACTCGCGAATTTCTGTCACACCCCCATTATTTTAATATATTAAATTATGTGCAATGAAACAAAGCGAGAATCCAACTAATGTTTTAAACTCAAAGAAGTGATTTCCTCATGGATGTGTCTGCAACCTCGATGAACTTTGTGTGTATTTCTATCCTATTGCTATGGCATTAACTTCCCTGCCCATTTTATCTGAAAAATGCTTACTAAATTAGATTCACATAATTATCATTGCCTAATGCAAAGTTGTAGATGTGAAATCCAGTTTCTTTCCCTACAGACATTTCTGAAGTGATTACATGTTAATCTCTCCACTGATGTCAAACCAATCAGCCTGTAATTTTTTCAAGCTTATTTCTCAACCCTGCAGACTCAGTCTTTCGACAAGAGCCCCACATGAAAATACTTGTGACAGTCGATTTGAAAACCAGTTTCTTTCCCTACAGACATTCCAGAAGTGAATACACGTTAATCTCTCCACTTATATCAAACCAATCAGCATGTAATTTTTTTCAAGCCTATTTCTCAACCCTGTCTTTGGACAAGAGGCCACTTGAAAATATTTGTGACAAAGCCTTTCCCACATCAAAGCTAGAAAAAATCAAAGTTTCCAGTATGACCATGGCAAAGCTCATGGAATGCAGTGAGGGAAGATAGAATTCATATTAGCATCAGTACGACGCCTTATTTATCTAACTTATATCTGCTGCCATTGGTATAAAATATTTCATTGCACTCGTAATTGTTGCCACCAAGGTCAAACCTTTGTCGTCTGTATCAATTCTGTTATGCTTTCGTAAGCAATCACAAATTGAGTGTCCTTAGCTGCACTTTGTCTAAAATTCCAATAAATCCCTTGTGATACATCAATGATTGACACCTTTAACTGTATTTTACAGCTCAGCACGTATGTTCCAGGAACGAAATACCGTCTGTTAATCTTACTAATTTCACCCCTGTCGAATCGAAGTACGCCAGTCCTATGTGATAAAAATCGAGTCACGCTAAGCACAGAACATGCCTGAGACCATCGCCTGTGACCAAGGTGGAGATATAGAAAATTTACCCACTTCCTTATAGAAGAAATCCAGTGCACTATTCCTAATTCTTTCACCAAGATCCACCCCTAGCCTCATCGCCAACATACGCCCAGCACTTCGTCAAACCACCTTCTGTTTTCCAATGATTCCCATTCAAACCCCTGATCAGTTACAGACAGGGTTACCTTCTGTTCGTGCGTTAAAGTAAACCAAAAATTCAAAATTCGCAAAGTCTTCCTAATCAGTAGCCAGGTACCAAAATGTTCACTTAAGGTGCTTCTACTGCAGTTTCCAGGAAAATTCTTCCCCTTTTCCAGGAAATTATTTTTCAATAAATCAGGACCCAGGAGAGTTCTCCATTCGGTTTAAATGTTCCCATCTAACGCCAACCTTCGGATTCAGGACCAAGTGTGACATTTGTTTGTAATTGCATGCTTTGTTCAAGTAACCACGATAAAGTTACCATAATGCTCTTAGCTAACTGATAGTTTCTTGGTCATCAAACAGACATCATAACCCACATTTTCATAGAAGATCCCCACACATCGACAAGTATCCAAAACGTCACCATAGGTTCTATTACGCCTAAGATAGTGCTCACACCTGAACTGTCGTAAATTGTTAGGTCAAAGTGGGTGTTTAGATATTTTATCCACTCAGGCCTCATCACATAAAGTCTAGTGCGAGATTGTGGTCATGGTCAACTTAGGCTCCATACACCACTCAGAATTATTCCACCAATATCCATTCTAACAGTATTATACGCCACCTACAGCCCCTCAACACTCTTCCTATCTTCCAATGACATCCATACTACACCACACAAGCAATGGTCAGACTGTGGGTTTGTACCCAAGTCCTTCGCTTCTCTGGTACATCACCCCTCTCTGTTAAATGATTTTTATGTAGTGAGAATCAAAATTCACATGCCAACACAAACGGCAGTAAACTGTAAAGAGCACATCGAAATGGGAGATTGCCTAAGCCCTGAAACAATGGTTAGAAGCACACGTTGATGGTGACCATAATTCTATAACCATATATTTTAGACTCAAATCCACATAGGAATGACACACGCACACACTTGTACATGCATACAGCGAGGTCAGCAGAACTAACAGCAAGCATTATGAAAACGATGAAGTGGGGCAGAATTGTCGTTACAACTGATTAACTGGACAGAACTATCGTTACAAAAATCATCAGACAGACGAGCTAAAGGCAGGTACCACCATACTTATGCTTACATCCACAAAGACAGACGCAGATATACATGTCCAAGTCTACAGAGAGTTCAGTACAACTACCGGCAACAATCATGGAAACGAAAAAGTGGTGTAGTACTCTCTTGCCTCATGACTGGCTGAAAAAACAGAACTCTCCCTACATATCATCAGCCTGGCGAGATAGAAGATGTGCAAAAGATGACATGTTTTCACCATAAACCTAAGTGTTCATCACGCCCCAGTTGATTACATTTACCATCAACACGTCTCTCCCACACCGCAACCCTTTCTACCATTCAGTAAAAAAGTGATGCAGGTACCATGAGTTGCAATAGACACTTGGCTATCAGATCTCACCCACAAATCCATACATCTCAATACACTAGCACAAACAAGTGTAGGGGACAGCAAAATCATTCGTCCAGACAGACGTGTTTATAGAAGGTATCACCATATTTACACATACAGACACAGAGAGAGACGCACAAACACTCACATTTCCATGCCTTCAGCGAGCTAGACACAACAACCAGCCCCAATCATGGCGACGAAAAAGTGGGGTAGAACCCCCATGGCTCATAACAGACCAAAAAATCATCAGTAACATATGTTCCAGGCACCATACTCTTCACATCATCATCATCTCATTTATTTCACACTACAGACCTCACTACCATCCAGTATCATGTGTGCTAGGTACAAAACTGTTCACATCAGCACCAACACGTCTATCCCACACCTAAGCATTTTCTGCCATTCAGTAACATGTGTCCCCATGTACCACGAGTAGCAGTAGACACTTGGTCATCATACAGATATCATAACTCCCATATTCATACTAGGTCTCACCCACAAATCCATGTGCGTACTGATACTCGTGGTACGTCGGACAAATATTACTGAACAGCAGAAAAGGCTTGTGGCGTGGGATAGAGGTGGTGCTGATCATGTGAACAGCTTTGTATATATTACCAACGATACTGAATGGCAGAGAGGTCTGTAGTGTAAGTTAATTGATATGATTTTGATGTGAGGAGTTTGTTACTTGGAACACATGTTAATGATGATTTTGTTTTTGTCAGTCTTGAGCATGGGGGTTCTGTCCCACTTTTTCTTTGCCATGATTGGGCTGGTTGTTGTGTTGAGCTCGCTGTAGGCATGGATATATGTGTCTGTGTGCGTCTTTCTCTGTGTCTGCATGCGTAAGTATGGTGATACCTTCCTTAAACTCATTTATCTGGATGTATGAATTGCTGTTCCTCCCATCGAGATATTTCTCTTAAAATACCTATCGCGTTGAGAAATGAAGCATGCCGCGCCATCTATCGGGAAACGGGATACTATGCACCTCGGCGGTCGATTTTTTTTTAACGTCTCTCTAACAATGTGGTCTTTAGAGATGGGAAAGGAATGGGAATGAATTCGGGCATGGCCTTTTGAAGGTAGCATCCCCGGCATTCACTTGGAGTGATTTTGGGAAACCATGGATGCCTGGATGGGGATTCGAACCTCCGTCCTCCCGAATGCGAGGCAAGAACGCTAAATAATTTCAATAAAACATGTACACATAGAATTCTTCCTCGGTTTTATATCTGGAGTTTATGACGGGTTTTTTCCCATATCGAACGTTAAAAGGAAACATTTATGCTTTTCGACTTATTTTTTATTCAAGGCAAGCTGGCGCCATCCTCTCTAAGAGTGGAAATTGACGAGTTGGAACGGCTTTTCCATTAATATCACAACACCCATACCCGCGGCCGGACTCGAATCGGTGACCTTCGGCACTCTAGCCCCAACGCTACCGATGTCTTTTCACGTAATATCCGTTGATGTGGACTTTAGTAAAAAAATCGCAATGGTTCACGCTTTAGTATTTTTCACGACACAGAACCGAAGTAAATATTTTACTGTGTGTCGATAGTAGCCAAGATGTTCAGTGCTTGCTTAACAGGACGCTAGGAATACCCGCGCGGCACATATTTCGCAATGGCTAATGGATAAGCAAACAGAGATAACAGTCGAGTGGGATTTTTTAACAGTGTACACATTTCGCAGAGCATGCCGGAAATACTGTCACCGAACACCATCTACCAGTCAATCATAGAACTAACGGGGGCTGCCATCTAGCCGCCGATCGGTGAACTAACGGTCCAGCGCAAGCCCGCCCGTTGCTGCACTCCCAGCGGCCGGCCAAAGAACTAACGTGTGACGTCATACGACCTTGGCCGCCATTGGTCCATTAGAATTTCCCGCCATCCAACTGTGACGTCACGCGGACGAGTGGAGTCTCTTTCGGGGCCGGCTTAAGATCTTTTGTCCCAGCTAAGACAATATAACACTACTGAACTTCTAAACTGAAAACACCATTGAATACGTGTCGTAACGTTCTTTATTTGATATCTGAAAAGCAGTGTATGTGATTTACAAAAGAAGCAAATAGTATACGTGGCAGAACTGTCTACGGAGTTCTACCGCAAACGAATTATCAAGCTCGCAGAATGGTGGGGAAAATGTGTGCCATGAAATGATGGTTATAAATCTAAAGTCTGTTGATTAAGAAGGAATATTCGATTTTTCTACTTGTTAAAACCATAGTGTAAAAAACACGTGGTACGCTAATTTCCAAGTTACCCTCACTCATACTTCATCATTTATGCAGGATGAATGCTTGGAACTACAGCAATTGATAGATAGATAGATAGATAGATTTTTTTTTTTTTTTTTATTTGTTGGTTGAATGTTTCATTACACTTCGTCAATACAAAAACCAATATTTAGACAGTGCAATAAAGTCATAGTTTATACAGTTCCTTCAGTTACTCTCTAATAAGAACATTACAAAATCTTAACCACTGAAATAAAATTATAATGTGTGGTACTAACATCACAATTCTTTTACATAGTAAAAAAAAATTCATATTGCATTCGTTCAAATCTTACCTATGAAAAAAATATCAGTTTCACTGGATGATAATAGTCACATCACATCTTATACTCAGGTACAGGTGTACTTACAACTATGCCAACTACATTACAAAAAATACATTTGTGCTTCAACAACTGTAGCTTAAGAGACAAGATTTACAAGACATGGAGACTGCTCAGTAATCATTTTTGAACAATATGTTAAAAGGAAAAATACTTTAAATTTCTACATATTAACAGACTTTTAGTAAGCAACTTCAGTGAAGGACACATTTAGTACTGAGCCTATTGCATTATTATAGTTCCAAAAATTGGTACACTCTTTAATTTATGTTCACTTTGATCCCATGTGAGAATAATCTCGGGGATGTGGAACAGTACATACACTTATTAGTAATGTCAATATTACTATATAATTGATAATATTATATATTGACAAGAAGTTAGTTACGACCCATTAGTATAACCAATATTTCCTGTAATCTACAAATACAATCCCGAGTTAGTTAATACTTATTATTTGGAACAGTGTATAAACTTGTTACCAGCATCTAACAACCAGTTATTTTCTTACCAACCAGTTACCACAACTCATAAGCAGTCAATTACTTAAAAACCTGTTAGTATAATAATTTTTTACAGCAGTTTTTGAGTGCATGCTATCCCATGTTAGTTACTATACATGAGTGAAATTTTGTTAACAGTGTAATTACTTAATTTGTCAAAAGTTTCAACAGAAAGAAAAACCGTATATCATTTTAGTAATTGTGGACAACTTTGTCACCTTCCCCTTCCATACACCATATATACTATTTTATCAGTCATTCTTAGGAATTCAATATTAAAATTTATATTAAATAACCACCGATTTCCAGCCTTCAGCTATTTCATAAACGTTTCTCCTCTTCTGGTATCAGATATTTTGTCTCATAAATATCCAATATTTATTCCTGACGGATGTAAATTCTTCTTACTTTAGTACAGAACTAGTAAACTGAACTAATTATTGAATCTGTTGTGTTCCCAGAAAATATTGTAAGTTCTGAATATTTTGGAAGGTAGCAATTACTTTTAAGCAGCAGTTTTTAGTCTTCACCCACAAATCAGTTTCAATGGCAAACGTTTTCATGGCACCTTAATAACGTTGTAACGCTTGACCAAATAATTGGAACGTTTTGCTGCCAAAGAAGTGCGGTAGAAGATAGTGTGTCAAGTCTCTTCCACATTGTCGCAAGAAATTAATATGTACAGGCGGGAACGATGTCTCCATTGGACAAGAAGCTCGTTTGGACAAGCGTGTCTAATCAGTACAGAGTGGAAGGCGTTTTCGAGGGGAAAAAAGTGTTTGAAGCGGACGTCCCGGCAGCCGCGTTGACAATGGAGTCGCCGCGCTCGGAGGTGTTACGGACAGGCACTTGCTGACAGGCCCGCCCCGCCCCGGACGTCCTGCCTCACCATACCACACGAACTTGCAATCCAGTTTCACATCGTGATTTCGGTGCCTTATACGGAAATAATCCTGAAAAAATTTAACGATAAGTCTAAATCAATAGTAAAAAAATTGTATAGCAGCGCAATAAAGAAGTGGTAATGTAATCGTGAAAGACTTTCTACCACATGACTTCATTCTGTACATTTTAATCATTTAATTTAATTAATTTAATTTAATTGCGATGGAGCACAGGCTCCGGTGGCAATTTCCTTACACCCCCATCTTCCCCCTATCCTGCACCCACCTACATTTGCCCTTTACAAATTTTTTCTTTAAATTCTTTCAACGTCTTCGGTATATTATTCATCATTTCTCTTGGTAACTCATTCCAATCCCTGACACCCTTACCTAAAAAAGAGAATCTTTCCACACCCTCGTGCCTGAAATCGAGTGCCAGCTTGTGGTCATGGTCATCTTTTCCCTTCCATGCACTACTTTCCATACCTACTGCAATATCTTTCCATGCCTCATCGCCAGTATACGCCCTGTACACTCCCATGACCCTCCTCATCCTCCTCCTGTCTTGCAATGAATCCCATTCCAGCTCCTTTATCATATCCGTCACTGATTGCATTGTGCAATAATTTCCAGAAACAAATCTAGCAGCCCTTTTTTTGCACCCTCTCCAACTCCTGTATTTGATACGTGAAATGAGGGTCCCATACTACACTACCATATTCGAGCACTGGTCTGACCAAAGTTTTGTAACCCAATTCCTAAGGATATGAAGTCGAACTCAGTAAATATACCGCCCAAATGGTTTCGTGCTTTGTTGATGACTACACAGTGAAAGATCTGACGTTCCTTGTTTTTGCAAAAGACCTATCTCTGCAAAAATAGTAAGGGTATGTGGAACATCATATGAAGTGAACAGAACTTTCTGAATTACTGATATTCATCGAAACGCACCTCCATCTCACATGTTATGTTATGTAATGTGTGATCTACAATCTGAGTGTTCGTTATATTTTTAAAAAAACATTAATTTAATTGCGACGGAGCGCATGTTCCGATGGCAATTTATCTGGTCATCTATTTACACCTTTATTATTATTAACAATATTAATATCTTACATAATTTCTTACATACTTTGAGTGTAAATTCCCGCACGTTGTATCCTCCGAAGGAGGCGTGTTCGATGTGGTTACTTGATTCCAGAGTGTAACGAGCCGCGCTGTCGCCACGTTACAAGGTGCATTTTTATTATATATGTAATAATATAAGAGTAATTTACATAAATCTTGGGCGACCACCTAAATAGATTTTTGTTGTAATTTTTATAAAGTACGCAAGATTCCAAGTGAGGACTGTAATAAAATGGTGAACATACAGCGTATCTTGGTAAAGGGAATATTAAAGAATTACTGAGCTATGTAGGCTTGAAGCTAATCTTGGTGTTCCCAAACCTTGGCGACAAGAAGTCGCGGATTTGGGATTTGCCAGACCACACACTCTGCTCCCTAGGGATAGGCGGTCAACAAGGTTACTCACCGGGCGGGAAATGCCAGAGTCGTCCCCGAACTTAGCCGAATATGTCCGACCTCTGTTCGATACGCTGGCCAAATCACATATCGAGGATATCACGTGACATTAGGTGCCGACCTGAAGATCCAATCAAAATGAGCGTATAACTCAAAATCCTGGGAATTTCTGTTCGAGACTGCAAAGGGGCGGAGCGAGAAGTTTCCTCGTGGACCGAAGAGCGAGGAGCTGGACATTCTAACTTCGATCGTCGAGTCCAAGCTATGCGAGCCTAGTCTGAGGTTGACTTGGAAAGTTGACTTCTTTCGCCAACTGCTGCTGCCGGCTTGATGGAGCAAGCTTATCGCAGCAACACAGCCGGTAATGCGATGATGCGCATTGTCAGACCAGAGATGCCTATAGCCGACTTGTGAGATAATCTCACATATCGTGGGTCCGCTACAGTCACCGCAGACATCAGACGCAGGACTACAATGGTAATTTATTACGACCAAGCCATCTGATTGTGCATTCCGTGAAACAGAACCCGTAAGCGACTTTGAGAGGATAGGTCCATGTTCTCACTTTGTAATTGTAAAAACCCCTGAGCTAGAGGCATAATTTGCCAGAACTAGTTATTTTCGAATGATATATTGTTCATTCTGGCGCCCATGATTTCTTTTTAACTGTAAAGTCACAGTATTATGATACCTTTGTCTGAGGTCGTCATAACTTGTATTTTTTATTGTTTCCAATTGTCATTATTTCTTGCATTTGATTCTGAGATATATTTAAAAGTAAATATATAATTGTTTGCTTGCTCATGACGGCTAATTGTAACTCTGAGCGTTGCTTTTATGACTTTACCAATTTGTGTTAATGTTAACGGTAAATTCGCTCAGGACTTGTAATCGCCAGTGATTAGAAAATAAATGTCATATTGTGACAATTTTCCTGAAATTCCAACTAACGTCGAAATTCTTGCAAAATTAGTAAATTTTCACTCCTTCATAAAAATTAAAAATCCACAATTATTAATCATAAAGGTATGAAAGATAATTGTAACGTGGTTTGCCCACCAAGGCACCAACCACATAATGTCGCCCAACGCTGGTGCCAGATGAGACATTACTACTTAATGTCTGCGAACTTGGTGGCATAATTCAAATTAATACTATTTGGAGCCCAAATTCAGAAAGTTTCATGGAATGTTGCACATGGCTTTTGGCAGTTTTATCATTCTTGTAGTCAATAGATATTCATACAAGATTTTATTTTGATGTTTCACTTATATTTTAATGCATAAAGTTCATTTTGTTTCAATGCATAAAATTTATTTTGTTTCAACGCATTAAAAGAAGTTCATTTGTGTATTTCAATTGAGATGCAATACACTTTGTATTGTAACAATTTTGTGATCAGTTTAAAATTTTTAAATGAGTAACGTCAGTGTTGATTTCTTAATGCATGATAGCTTCTAAGAAAATTAAAGACATGCATGTCTTGCCCATGTGTTTGAAAGTAAGTCTCCTTTCATGGTGTTGTGTTGCATGATTCATCGTTGCTTTTCTCTTGCTGTATTTTGGAGGGGTATATGTATTTGTGTATGGAAATTCGCGGTATTTTGCTGTTAGTGAATCTAGATTTCGTCATTGCACAATTGCGGTGTAAATTCATTGTTTGTGTGTTCATATGAAGCTACGATCTCGTACGATAAAAGATTTCGATATGGAAGATCAGTCTGATAGGCAAAAATCTCCCGAAATCATGAACGATCAGGTTCAGTTAACAGAACGCGGAATATTGGCTGCAGGGGAGGGGGACGTAATTTCTGAAGTTCCTACCAGCTCATATAGTTCACAGTCTACTTTGTCGCCACAGGAAGATATGGAAAATTTTCCTTCACCTGTCGGTGAGACGACACAGAATACTCCCGCACATTCAGAACAGACACAACAAATAACACAAAATCCCGTAGAGTCGTCACACCAATCACAGCAAATGATAAACATATTGATGACTGCAATAGGGCAGCAATTTGATTCACAAAGACAGCTATTTGATTCACATAGGCAGGAAAATAGCCAGCAATTTCTGCAATTAAAGGAGGAATTAAGCCTGCAAATTAATTCACAAAAGGAGGAAAATAAGAGAAATTCAGATTTGCTTAGCCAACAATTTAATTCACAAAGGGAAGAATTTAAAAGAAATGCTGAGTTGCTTAAGCAGAGTGTTGATGCACGGTTTGATTCGCAAGCTGCGATATTAACAAACTTGGACGAAAAATTATCCACCTTACGTTCTGAGGTCACAAAAGAAATATCTGAATTCAAGTCTGAGATAGCTAAAAATGTTTCTAAGTTGGAAAGGGACACAGAAGAAGTAAAAACTACCTGTGCTTCTTTGCAAACGGGCAATAAACAGTTGACTAAAAGACTTGACGCCACCGACCTGTCCATTGAACAGATGCGAAACGAGAACGGCCAAAATCTAGGGCAAATTTCGGAAGTTGTTCACGAGGTCAAAGACTATACGGAACAAAACATCCGAAAACTTAACTCGGAGGTGACTGCCGTAGCAAGTTCGGTCGAGCTCGTTAAGACGGCACAACCCGAGTTAAAATTGTCACTGGACGAACTTGTGGAAGCCGAACGTGGTAATTTTAGTCCTCCACAAAATCCTCCGAATGCGGTATTACAGACTGCGAGTGAGTCGGTTGTCAAAGTCACCACTCAACTCTTAGTGAAATTGTCAGTTTGTACGCAAGAATCTCTGAAATCAAGAAACACAACAATTTCAGTTGTCTTGGATCCACAGTTAAGTGCAAACTGTCAGTAAAGCATAAGACATTTGTAGGGCAGGAGATGAAAGATGTACAGTATATGTCGTTCTTGGAAGCCAGACAAGAGTCGGCAAGTTTTCCAATCCTAGGAGAAATGCGAAATCAGTCTCAGAATTCACAGCCTATCAACATCGCGTGGAGTTTTTCTGTCCGTAGCTTTGTGTGGAACACTACGCAATTTGTTCATTCCTTGCGGTCAGAAAAGACGCAATTGTCAGCTGGACCAGTTAGTAAGTGCGGTCGGTCGACGGTCACTATACCTGTTCCAGGAATGTCATTAGCTGTTGGGCACAAACCGCCGAACGTCTGTGACCTTGTAAGCCCAAGGTTCTGCGTCCTTCGAAATCCTGTTGAAAGCGGTAAAGACGAATATTCGCGACGCAGAATTATTTTCCAGAGGAAGATCCATGGACGTCTCAAATTCGTCTTGTAGACATTGTTCAACAAGTTGTGTAGCATGCCAAATACAATGACGAAAGGGCTGACTATGAATTGTCCGAGTTGGATCATAAAAAAAAAAAATAATAAAATTAAATGTACAGTATACATTCTTTAAGGTTAGACGCCTTACCGAAATAAATCATGCTTGAAAAACGCCGATGCCAGTTCCGCTAGTCTAAACCGTCTGTTTTGCTGGAAAGATTAGATAAACGTAAAATAAAACAAAATTCAAATTAGCAACTTTGCACTTACAGTTAAAGCTACTTAGGATATTTCCATATTCGGAATTTTTAATGCTTATTTCGCTATTCCGCACTTTATATTTTGTCCACGTGAAATATTAATAGTCACTTTTGACTTTCACGCTGTTAAGTGGACGTGATTTGATAAAAATCCTGAAATATTAAATGTTTTCCTGAGCCAGATAAATTGATACGCACTCGCGGAAAATGAAGCGCCATTAGCAGCACAATTTCTTGTCTTCGCAATCACAATGGATCGGACAGCGTACAAATATTGTGATATGCTTTCTAAGATGTATTTTGTGACATAAACGAAAAGGGTTTCAACATTTTGTGATGCATGAGTTCGATGTAACGTTTTACCTTAGGTAGTTGCATTATATCTTTTCTGAGCAGAAGTGTACAGCGAGCGTAATATCGCTTTGTCTGTGTTGATCGAAGATCGCAAGTTATCTCATCAACGTATTTTACTTCTTTGTTTTTGTGTATCTATCTGTAAAGGGTGGCTAAAGTGCCGTATATAATGCCCTATAGAACACGAAACCTTGCCAGAAAGATTTGTTCAAATTTGGTCATCACAGAAATTAGGAATCATAAGTTGAAGGATTACAGATACAAAGGATAGCTTTCACAATACCTTGCTGTTATTTTAATAACGATAGAGCGACGTCAAAGAGCAAAAAGTTAAAGGCGACTGCATTTGTAAAGGCTAAAGGGAAAAACTTTATTTACGGGATATATTCAATAATTCAGCTAACTTTGCAAGTTAAAGTAATTATCTTTGATGCTACTTCAATTAAAAAGGAATTTTGTATATGATAATTGCACAGATGGTGAAGACGTGAACAGTAAGATTATTGGTGATATCGAAGTTTTTTCTGCTATATTCCGGACCTTATTCGGTTGCCAGAGTGATCTCGAAAAATTGTTATTCCGTCGAACAGCTGAGATCATTAGCGCAGGTAGGCAGCAGTGGCTTAACCGGCAGTTTCCGAGAATTGGCAGGTAGCGAATACCCCAGGATGAATGAGAAAGGAAACAAGAAGTTTCACGCCTCGTTCTAACGGTATTTCGCGTACCCTAACTGTAAATTGTATAGTATTCTATAAATTAGATTAAAACAGTCATTGTTGGACAGCACATGTTTTTCTCAGAATGGTGTGCACTCAACGAAAATAATTGCAAAGTTTATATTTTTGCTTTATATAGATTTGTAGTATTCTGCTAGCGTGAAATCTCAAAATTGCTTTGTATTGGCAAACGGAAAACCTGAGATCGGACCGTTCTATGCACAAAGCTTACAACGTTTTTTCATACAAGATAAAGAAGCATAAGTGTTTAAAAGGAAGATATTCGCTAACTGGGATGGATTTCGGCATAAAACGTGGAGTAGACGGGCGTGTTAAGAGGATTATGATACTCTTAAATAAAAAGAAATATTATATTCTTTGAATGTCGAGATAATCTCGAGTCATCAATAGACCCATTGTGAAGGAATCGTAATGTTACTGAGGGATGATAGTTATGCTATTCATTATCCTTTCATTTATGTGCGGAATGGTTATATTTTGAGTCCGTTTGTATGCCAGAGATGCTACAGCGACTTTGGTTGACGATGACAAAAGGTCAGGTCAAACCGCATAATATGTATAAATGTCTCATAGGGGAATGGTAAATTTTATAGAAATTCCATTACATATACCCATGAGCAAATACAGTTTCCTTTCGCCATGAAATTCGCAATCACTTCACAGACGGTATATTAAAAGTTAGAGATGTCGACCAATGAAAGACTAATTAGGAGACCACCTAACATTCAACCAGTAAGGTTCATAATTTACATAACACACGAAAACATGCACTTACATCGTTCATTCTACACCACGTTGAATTATTAATAAATGTGGCGTCATTTAAATCTAAGATTACAGTTGGTGATATTTGACCATGAACACGAACACACCTTCCCTATGAAATGCTTGTTGAATTAACAATCGGTCATGACGCAAATCACGTCACCGAATCCGACTAAACTATTCCATTGTTTTGAGATTAAAACCGCGCAATGTAATGAGATATTTTCCACTCACCTCTAGCATCTATAGGGATGTTTGTTGAAGGCAGAATTATTTTTTATGCACATGAGTAAAACATCACGCTAAATTGTAAATACAATGTATAGTTCAACCACTTTTTGCATAAGTGTTCTGACAATGTTTTGTTTTATTAATGTGTTTCATTTTATTAATTTAATGATAAGATTTGATACAAGTTTCTTTCAAGATTATTATTATTTAAACATGTATGTAAATAATTTATTTTCATGTATATTTTAGTATTGTGCTTAATATAACCTTGCATTTGGGAAGGCTACCTGAATTCACGTACTTCTGTTTGTAAAGAATTGTAAAACGGCCAAAAGGACATAAGCTCCCGTTATATATTCACCTTACAAGGCAGGAATACCGATGGTTATTGGAGTCACATTTAAAATTAATGTAATTATAAAAATGCTTAAGTTTTTGTTGAGTCACAATGGAGATAGAATTAGGTAGTTAAAAATAAAATTATTCTATCATAATTTCATTTTTCACCAACGGACGGCCATATTGTAACGAGCCGCGCTGTCGCCACGTTACAAGGTGCATTTTTATTATATATGTAATAATATAAGAGTAATTTACATAAATCTTGGGCGACCACCTAAATAGATTTTTGTTGTAATTTTATAAAGTACGCAAGATTCCAAGTGAGGACTGTAATGAAATGGTGAACATACAGTGTATCTTGGTAAAGGGAATATTAAAGAATTATTGAGCTATGTAGGCTTGAAGCTAACCTGGTGTTCCCAAACCTTGGCGACAAGAAGTCGCGGATTTGGGATTTGCCAGACCACACACTCTGCTCCCTAGGGATAGGCGGTCAACAAGGTTACTCACCGGGCGGGAAATGCCAGAGTCGTCCCCGAACTTAGCCGAATATGTCCGACCTCTGTTCGATACGCTGGCCAAATCACATATCGAGGATATCACGTGACATTAGGTGCCGACCTGAAGATCCAATCAAAATGAGCGTATAACTCAGAATCCTGGGAATTTTGAGTTGTATGTGAGCTTCGAGACTGCAAAGGGGCGGAGCGAGAAGTTTCCTCGTGGACCGAAGAGCGAGGAGCTGGACATTCTAACTTCGATCTTCGAGTCCAAGCTATGCGAGTCTAGTCTGAGGTGGACTTGGAAAGTTGGCTTCTCTCGCCAACTGCCGCTGTACGATTTCTGGCTGCCAGCTTGCCTTGCTGGAGCAAGCTTATCGCAGCAACACAGCCGGTAATGCGATGATGCGCATTGTCAGACCAGAGATGCCTATAGCCGACTTGTGAGATAATCTCACATATCGTGGGTCCACTACAGTCACCGCAGACATCAGACGCAGGACTACAATGGTAATTTATTACGACCAAGCCATCTGATTGTGCATTCCGTGAAACAGAACCCGTAAGCGACTTTGAGAGGATAGGTCCATGTTCTCACTTTGTAATTGTAAAAACCCCTGAGCTAGCGGCATAATTTGCCAGAACTAGTTATTTTCGAATGATATATTGTTCATTCTGGCACCCATGATTTCCTTGTTTAACTGTAAAGTCACAGTATCATGATACCTTTGTCTGAGGTCGTCATAACTTGTATTTTTTATTGTTTCCAATTGTCATTATTTCTTGCATTTTGATTCTGAGATATATTTAAAAGTAAATATACAATTGTTTGCTTGCTCATGACGGCTAATTGTAACTCTGAGCGTTGCTTTTATGATTTTGCCAATTTGTGTTAATGTTAACGGTAAATTCGCTCAGACTTGTAATCGCCAGTGATTAGAAAATAAATGTCATATTGTGACAATTTTTCCTAAATTCCAACTAACGTCGAGATTCTTGCATAATTAGTAAATTTTCACTCCATCATAAAAATAAAAATTAAAATCCACAATTATTAATCATAAAGGTATGAAAAATAATTGTAACGTAGTTTGCCCACCAAGGCACCTATCACACAGTCAAGTGAAAGTGGAAGTGAAGCTACATTATGTACTGTCAGGAGCGGTCTGGTAGCTCAGAGTTTTAAGGCACTAGTTTTTAAAACTTCGGTGTCCAATTCTGTTCTCAAATCTTGTGTGTGATAATATGATCTATGCCAGGACATTCCGTGCCTGAATTACATGTTTAACTGTATGTCTCAGAGGAAAGCCACTGACGTACTACCTCTGACACAATAGCTTAGCATGAATCCTTCTGGAGGATCCAACCAGCCCTCGGATGGTGAATTAAGTTAGTTTTTACGTAGTGATACAGAAAATTACATGATAATTTTATAGTTGTTAACGACTTTGTCATTAATATTTCTTCTGGGAGAGTGCATGCTGTGGAGTGTTGTTGCTACAGTCCTGTGACCGTTACTAACGTATTACTGCGAAGCACAGTGGCGTTTGTTGAAGGGGGCGTGGCTCTGCTCTGCGCATCGATCTGTTCCGCTGAGGACGAGACGAGAGGAGAGGACATCTGCCGGACCGCACAGCACACAATACAACGCTGTCACTCTCCGCAGCGGGAGGAGGTTCAAGGCGGAGTGGTCAGCACCAAGCTTCGGTGCGCCTCAGTAAACAAATGACAACAGGTCACCAGGACTCTGAGCCTCAATCAGCGATGTGATAGTAAAATATGGGTATCGCTGATATATGAATCAGTTTCTGTCTCTTCTTTCTACTTCGTCAGATTAAACACTTGTTTTCGCTAGAGGAGTGTAACACACCAAGGAAAAATTACACAGATGTATTTCTTTTCTTTATTATGGTTCCGTACTTTATAAATGGAAGACGTAACCCTAATTGAAAATCCCGTCCGTCATTTCGTTGGTATCTCAAACCCTCGTAACTTGTGAACCACTTAGTATTAAAAAAAAAATTATTTTTTATTTTTATTTATTTATGGCTTTACGCCTTGTCGACGTCGAGGACATTAGGGGGGGATTTAGGTCAGGGGAAAAGGAACGGGAAAGAATTCTGCCATGGCCTTTTGATGGAAGCATCACGGCATTCGCCTAGAGTGATATGGGGAAACCATGGAAAACGCATATCTGTATGCATGGACGGGGAATCGAACCGCCGTCCTCCCAAAATCTTGGATTGTGCTCTACTTTAGTTTCTACTAGTCTTAACCCGATTATGACTTAAAATTTCTAAATATTTAAGCTGGTTTAAAATTATTCCAGGGCGTTTAGGAACAACAGAAAAAATTGTTTTAAGGTATCTTCAAGAGTATCAAATGAATGCTGAATACTCTCTATTTATGCAAATGAGAGGATTTATTCTTTTTGTTCTGTAATTTTTGCAACTTCTTCTTGATAAACTGCAAACATCTCTTACTATTACTATATTTTTTCAACTACTGAACACTAAATTCATTAAAAAATTTCCGTGGTATACAGGGTGTTATAAAAAGGTACGGCCAAACTTTCAGGAAACATTCCTCACACACAAACAAAGAAAATATGTTATGTGGACATGTGTCCGGAAACGCTTACTTTCCATGTTAGAGCTCATTTTAGTTTCGTTAGTATGTACTGTACTTCCTCGATTCACCGCCAGTTGGCCCAATTGCAGGAAGATAGAGACTCTTCGTGCTCGTATTGTGGACGGCTGTGATACAATACGCCATTCTCCAGGGCTGCATCAGCGCATCAGGGATTCCATGCGACGGGGGGTGGATGCATGTATCCTTGCTAACGGAGGACATTTTGAATATTTCCTGTAACAAAGTGCTTGAAGTCACGCTGGTACGTTCTGTTGCTGTGTGTTTCCATTCCATGTTTAATGTGATTTAAAGAGAAGTAATAAAATGTGCTCTAACATGGAAAGTAGGCGTTTCCGGACACATGTCCACATAACATATTTTCTTTGTTTGTGTGTGAGGAATGTTTCCTGAAAGTTTGGCCGTACCTTTTTGTAACACCCTGTATAGAATAATGAAGCTTGCTGGAAACTATTGTAATATTTCTGGAGTTTATGGATTTTGTACTGAGTGTGGTAAGAGAATAGTATCGCTATGGCCTCGCATTCAGGACCAAGCGGGACCCGAGCAGCCATCCAGATTTCGGTTTTAAATTGTTTCTCTAAAATACTCCAGGCAAATTCCGCAATGGTTCCTTCAATAGGCCATAGCCTATTTCCTTCCTGATCTTGCCCCAGTTCTTTCCCTTTTCAAATGGCCTCGAAGTCGTCGAGGCGTAAAACCATTGGCAAATGAGTACTTATAACATTTTGTCACATCAGCAGATAATTTTTGAGAAAACTGATATGTAGACTATCATTCTTCAGAATAGTGACGGGTATCGAGCCAGATTGACATTCACATCATGACGTGGCGTCATCCGGACAGCCAAGAGATAACTGACACGACCGTGGATTACGAAAAACAGAATCAAAACAAATGGAACAAACAATTACTCAGAACAGGAGACATACTTCCAGACAGCACCTCCCTCATCCACAATGAATCGTTTTATTTGAGAACTAAAAATCACGATGTTTCAGAATAGACCTGGCATAACTCCACCGTGAGAAACGCTTCAAGTGAGTTGACGCTACTGTGCGGCGCCGCGCCGCGCTCTCTTACCCGCTGACGTCGACGTCGTTGGCGACCCTGCAGAGCACGCCGCGGTTCATGCTGCACTTGCCGGTGACCGGGTCAGGCGGCGCCAGGTTGATGTACGGCGGCTCCTCCAGGAACGTGATCTTCAGGTGGAACTTCTCGGGCACTCCCTGCGGGGGCGTGTGGCTGTTCCCGGGCCACACGATGTCCTTGATGTCCAGACCCTCCTTCTGCCACGACTTCCACACCCCGATCTGCGAACACCAACGACGATATCCTCAGCTGAAGCCATACACATAGGAGGTGAAAATCTCACTGTGTAAGTTCATGGACTCACTTTCAACGGCTGATTTTGATTATTTTTAGAACAATTCAAAGACAATATTGCTGTAAAAATGCTAATAAATTTATTGGTTATTAAAAAGTGACACAGTATAAATGCAAACATAAAACCCAGGGTTACTGCGCGCCCTCAGGTCTCAGCCGCGTAGAATACTCGTTTCACGAAAAATAAAAACACTTATCATGCAGAACACAAGGTAAAGAGAGGTGGCCTATCGAGAAAAAATAGGAAGGACACTTCAATAGTAATCTATCCTCCGTCATAGAATTTGGTGCTCCTGCAGATTAAAGCTTAGAAGAAAACACTACAGATCTACGAAAACGACGTCAGATATCTAAAAGGTTGGCCCAAATGAAAACGAGACTTCTGTTATAACTAACGAATATTTTATTTACCAAATTTTTTAAGACAGGACAATTCACGTGTAATATTACAACACATACAATTGATCATCGACATTGACATACTGATTCTAGCCCGCGGAGAGTGGGTGGATGGCTTGAGTGTCTGTGACTCAATGGAAATATTTTGTAGATTGAGCTAGGATTTAGTTGTATTTTTTATGAACGAATTATATTTTTGTTATTTGGGAATTAATGAGGTTCAATAAAGATTGCTTTTAAATAAAAAAAAAAGTTTTGGTTACTGTTGTGAAGAGTACAGCGAGGATTTAACAGCGTAGATCGGGAGTATGAGTTGCTGCTACGAATTTTAGAACCCTGCATTTTAGAATGCGTGATGTCTAAAATGTAGTTCCTCGAGGAGACAAACAAAAGCACGGTAATAATGTTTGAAACTGATGAAAATATAAAAGACTAGATTCTATATAATAATCATAAAGATTATACGGCAAATAAATTAACGGTTATGCAACATGTCCTGGCTTGTTTTTCACGGTGTCCGGCACTTCCTTGTCACAAATGCGACGTTAAAATTTCGTTATTTTTATTTTTTAAAGGGCTGAAGATACAAGAGTCACATACGGATATCGAGGCAGTATGAAAGATGTCTCAGAAGACGCATAGAAATTTTCACCAAAATGTCGAAGGTCTTATTAACCGATGAGACCAAGCAGAGTCCGTGACAAAGCCGATAACTACACATGGGCAATAACGCAATCTGCTAGTAGACAAAACGCCACTACAGCTAAAGGTTGTTTCATTTGGACACACCTTATACATTGACTGCCACACTAGGATGATAAAATTACATTGAGTGATAGTATTCTAATGTTGTAGGTTTAGTGTTTGTTTATTTTTAAATAATTGAAGTTATCTATTTATATTCGCCTTCATTCTTCAACAGATTGAACACTGTTGGTAACTATTACGCTGTATAATACAACAGAGACATGTTATCATTGTGCAGTGTAAGTAACCGATATTCCTATAAAAGTTGCCTTCTTTATGAATCAACTGTCTGTGCTTGCTTCTGACCACCGCGGGAGAATTGTAGGCCTTTCAGATCCTGTGCGGTATCGTTGGGGCGATCTTGGAGCGCGCAAGAGGTGTGTAAAACAGGTAGTGAAAAGAGATGTTTATAATAGCGGAGCCTTTTCGGCATTGTAGTTTTCTCGGGAAACTAGCTGAGTAAGGACGTATGAATAACATGACGTTTCGACGGTCATATACTCTGCCAGTATCACATGACAATGGCGGCAAAGTCTATGACCGCAAAAACGTCGTGTTATACACTCGGCTAGTTTCCCGAGAAAATTTCATATAAAAGAAATGTTGTCTTCCCTCTCTCCATTTTCATGTCCACAGAGTGTTTT
>JARYHS010001846.1:0-15473 GCA_031002005.1 Vandiemenella viatica | reverse complement strand
CAAAGCGAAATAGTATGCGACGATCGAGGGAAAGCTGTTTTTCAGCGAGCTGCAGCTGGTAGGCCGATCGTCAAGCCATTCGCTGCGCTGTCGCAGATATTAATGGAACAGTGTCAAGGCTATACCGCGAGGACAAAAGCATTCGGAGGATTCCTCGCCGTTGTTAACAACAGGGCCAACCTATGCAAAATAGGGACACCACTCGGATATTTCCATTTATTTTGTTCCATGGAATACTGCTCCGAGGCGGGCTGTGGAGAAGAGTCACTTCTTGACTGTGTGTCAAAGGGGTGTACGTTGCTGTACGCCATAGAGTGCGGTCGTGGGCAGTGTACTGCTGCCTTCAAGCTGGACTGAGTGGACGTAGCTCTCTACATCAACGGGTTGCACTATTCAAACTCCGCCGCCGCCGACCAGCCAATGTCGCCTGGTGATATAGAGACATTCTGCAACATCTCAAAAGCCCTGAAAACTGCACTGAGAGACTCATGCCAGAATTATAGAGCTGTTAGCCTGGGTGCCTATCACATGTTTGCCATATATTAGTGATCTTTAAATAACAACCACTGTATAAATATATTCAAATTGTTTTACCGTGAACCCATCTCTTTTGCGTAATCCCCTGAGTATTTTCATGTTAAGAACCCATTTTGAATATTATTTAATTAAATTAAATAACCTTTGATACTTTTGCGAGCTATTACCATATAAGTTAGTTTTTTTTTTCAAGTCAAAACTAATACAATGAGAGGAGACTGTTTTCAGCTACAAGGGCGTCAGAAAACAATTCTGTTTTTGGAAAGCTGGCCTTGTAATGAAGATAAATATCAAAAAGAGTCATTTTACTGACTATACAGATTGTGATGATTTTATGTGATTGTTGAGAGGAGGGGTAATTGGCGGTTGAAGGCACAAAATTAATGTAAGTTGATAAAAAGCTCAGTGGGCAAAACGAATTGGAGAGATTATAGGGAACTGCTCCAAGTTATCGCGTCTATCTAGTAGAGTGGGTAATAAGATAACGTAGAAGAAAAGTAATCGAATGGGCTTGGAAACCTTGTTCACTCCCTTCTTGAATATGGTTTGATGGGATGGAACCATTTATATGGGAATCAAACACATGAGTTGGAAGGGGGAAAAGAAGAATGCTAGAGTTTTGGGTGGAAATTACTGTTGACTGCACTTGGTAACTAATATGATAGTGGAATAAAATGATTGGTAAACAGAAGTAAAAAAATAATTGTTTAAAAAAACATAAAAACCGCCTTCAAAAAAAAAGCTCAAAAAATTTTAAAATAACTTTATACCTTGCTTAGGAAAAGGTAAATCTAAATGGACAATATTTTACATTACTGTCGTTGAAATTTTTACATTAATTAGTTATTTTTGTAGTCGGTGCCAGCTGTCATACCGCAAAGATCGAATTACTGAACTTCTTTTGGTGTTAGAGGCGAAACGAACAAAAATTCACAATATTTTACAGCATGTCGTGAGGCAGATAGTGTTATTGCGGGAAACAGCTTAGGGAAACAAATTAAAAGTATTTTAATCTGTGGCTCCGCCTTATTGGTCATCCAGACATATCTCACGCGCTACAGTGTCAGTTGGTAGGCTGCATCATGCAGTAAACGATTTACAGTTAGTATATTATCGGCGTATCATCTGTATGTTTCAGTTTTGTTGAAACATGTTTCTTGCATTATTTGTAGGTAAGAAGTAACATGATTTTTATGTATTATTGTTATTCCTTATTGTTTTTATCTTATTGTTTCTCTTGCTTTCGCTGGCACCGACTCCAAAAATAACTAATTAATGTAAAAATTTCAATGACAGTAATGTAAAATATTGTCCATTTAGATTTACTTTTTCCTAAGCAAGGTATAAAGTTATTTTTTTAAGGTGGTTTTTATGTTTTTTTTAAACAATTATTTTATTTTTAAATTTTTAGTGGTATTATAGTTTGTTTTGTATTTTAAATATGCCGCAGCAGTTCCCATTTTGCGAACATCCTGGTAGCTCAGAGATTAAATCGCTTGCTTTCAAAGAATTGTCTTTGTATACCTCGACAACTTCCAGAACGGGGTGAATTGGGTGTTGTGTTAAGGAATGCCAGTTCACATTTTGGTCTAGGCTATGTTTCGAACTTATCATAACATCTGTTACAGCTGCTGGTCGATAACCGAAACATGTAACATCTGGGCATTAATACATACCAAATAAAGAAATCTGTCTCTGGAATATATCTGTTTGCTCCGGCATCAAACAGAAAATTTAGATTTTTAATTGGTTTTCACAACGTGAAAGCTTGCGATCCAAGTTGAAATCTGAAGTACATGTTGAGACATTATGACACATTTATTTTATAAATATTATGCCATGGCTTAGAAACAGCTTACTTGATTTTGATGGGATTTAAAATTGTGGATTTTTGTAAAGAACATTGGAAATTAAAAGTGGTGAGGGTAAAGGGGAAGAGGGATTGGGCTTTTGTATGCCACAAATACTGCTTTTCCTGATTGATTTAAAGTATATGTGTGTAAATTTCTATTGACATCAGATAAAACTGTAGGTATGTATATAAAAAAAAAAACAATTAAGGGGTGTGGAGACGAAGTGTAGTTTGGTTTTGTAAAGTTAGTGTGGACAGTGTTCTTCTCTTCTCAGTGTTTTAAAGTATACATGTGCAAATTTCCAACGAAACCAGATAAAAACTGTAGATTTGTGTAAAGAACATTTGCAAAAATTAAATAGGGTAAGGGAGTGAGTGGTTGGGTTTTCTTAACAGAATGTAGGCACTATGTTTCTCTTTGTTTTTAACCGACTTCAAAAAAAGGAGGAGGTTCTCAATTCTTCGGGTTTTTTTTTTTTTGTTTGGTTTTTTTGTATGTATGTTCAGCGATATCTTCTCCAATTTTGAACCGATTTAAATGAAATTTTTTATGTGGTTAGGGTATACCTCCAAAGCGAACCCATATGAATTTCATTGAGAAACCACTCCTTCTACCCCCTTCCACCACTTAGATTTTATACAATTCCACATTTTTTATTAGATCTCGATGAAACTTTGGACATATATAGCCAGAAATAAAGAGTAAAAATACTGTCAACTTTTGGTTTAGAAATGCTGAACCCCTCTCACCCTATCCACCCCCTTAAATTTTCCAATTTTCTTTAATCAAAGCTACAGTCGACACCATTTAACTGATCTCCATTAAAGTTAGCAATTACATGTAGTTTTTTATGGAGAAGGTTTCTGGCCGAAAAAATAAAAATAAAAAACCAACCCTCTCCCCTTTACACCCCTTAATTTTATAGAAACCTACATTTCTTATCTGATTTTTATTGAACTTTGCCCATGTATACTTTAAAACAAAGAGAAAAATCCTGTCAACATTTGGTCTGCCAAAGCTCAACCCCCTCCCTCCTTCAACCCCTTTAATTATTGTCAATGATCTTCATAAAAAGCTACACACGACACCGTTTAACCGATTATCATCAAAGTTGGCATATACATGTAATTTTACATGGAGAATCTGACCAAAAAATAAATAAATAAAGAAACCTCCCCTGTCCCCTTTACACCACTTAATTTTTATACAAACCCACACTTTTTATCCGATTTCGATGAAACTTTGGACATGTATATGATATGAATGGAAGCCGCTAAGGACTCAGTGGGAAGCATGTGGGAGCATGGTTATAAAGAGCAAGCCTTGTTCAAACCTTTTTATTGCAAGAATCATGACCAACGGTTGAACTTATAGAGAATATCACAAATATAGTACAATATAATACATAAGAAACTTCGACCTTGCAGATTAAGATCTTGATAAATCCAATAATCACAAAGAATATAATACAATACAATGCATAAGAAAACTTTGATCTTGCAGATTAAGATCTTAATAAATCCTGTAATCACAAATAATGTAATACAATATAACACATAAGAAAACTTTGATCTCGCAGATTAAGATCTTAATAAATCCTGTGATCACAATTAATGTAATACAATATAACACATAAGAAAACTTTGTTCTCGCAGATTAAGATCTTAATAAATCCTGTAATCACAAATAATCTAATACAATATAATACATGAGTCAATGCGATAACAACCAGGTTGAGCCATAAGAATATCCCCAATCACAATATCTCCACTTGTATTAAGATCCAAACAGAAACGTAATATAACAGGGCAGGCTCTCACCAATTTACCATTATCTAACAACCTTATAACTAGTAGCAAACACAATTTGTACAGAGGAAACAAAATATACCAATTATTGCAACGAAAAGGAATTAGTTTACCTCAGCGTCCTTCAATTTAACCTTAAGAAGGGAGTTCTTACCCAAAGCTTCTGACACACTAGAATGTGTACACACCGGCGCATAAGTCGATACCACCTGCACACACCGATAAGGTGGCGGGAACGATTAGCACCACATACCGGGGAAATTTGTCCATTCCAGTAACACAATTAACCAGAATGCAGTAAGCGACGCACTCTGTAGTTGAAGTCGTCAGGTATTCTATCCCCAAATACCCAACGGGGCTAGAAAATGGCAATTTACCACCTCGAAGTCACCACCAGCCCCGACCACCACCGTACTCCAGAATCGGCGGAAAACCGCTCACGGACATGAGACGCAGCAGAAGAATTCCTTCGATAAATGAGACCGAGGAACGGCCTCGGTGGAACCACAAATCCACCTCAAGAAGATCTTCCAAACTGCCTGGGCAAATTACCCAAGCTCGCTATACCAGCGGGCCTCCAACGTCGCAGTCCTTTGAGGAAGAACTAGGCCCAATGAACCAAGCCACTGCTGCCGATGGACTTCCTTTCCCGGTCTCGTGTTCCCGATTATATCAACACATTCAGCTGATAGAGGGCACCACAGGGGCACAGCGCACTCTCGCGGCAACTAACACGCGGGCTCAGCATCAGAAGACGATCGCGGGCGGAGAAATTAAATAATGCGAGCCAAGAAAAATACTGGCAACTTTTGGTTTGACAAAACTGAAGCGCCCTCCCCCTTTCCACTCCCTCCTTCAACCCCATTAACTTTTGTCAATGTTCTTTATAAAAAGTTACAATCTGGATCGTTTGACCGATTACCATGAAAGTTGGAGCTTATATGTATTTTTTCACGAAGAAGGTGTCTGAACAAAAGATCTAAAAACCACCCCCATTCCCCATTAAACCGGTTAATTTTTTTACACAACCACAGTTTTTATCCGGTTTAGACAGAACTTGGCAAATTTATACTTTAAAACAAACAGAAAAAAATGCCAACTCTTGGTTTTCAGAAACTGAACCGCATACCCCGTTTCCAACCCCCTTGAGTTATGTGAATTTCTTTTTAGAAAGCTACAGTCGACACCATTTGACCGATCTTTATGAAAGTTTACGCATATGAGAAAGAAGGCTTTACCGGCGTATCTTTGACACGAAATCTTCACAGGTATCCACCGGAAAACCTGTGAAGATTTCGTGTCAAAGTTGGCGCATGTACACGTAATTGTTTTGCATAACATTTCTGACCAAAAGATCAAAAATACTACCCTAGCTCCCCTTTCCTTAATATTTGTACAAAACCCACATTTTAATCCGATTCGGTGGAACTTTGCATGCCTCAACTTTAAAACAAATAGAAAAAGAAACATACCGTCCTCATAACTTTCACAAAAACGCAAACCCTATCCCCCTTTCTACCACTTTAATTACTGTCAATGTTCATTATACAAAGCTACCGTTTTTTTTTAAGATTTTGAAGGAATTATGCATATATATACTGCAAAACAAACAGAAAAATACTGTCTACATTTGGTTTCAAGAGTCCAAACTCCGCTCCTTCCTTTCCATCATTTAATCTGCAGATTCTATCCGATTATGAAGGAAATTTGCACACGTATACTTTAAGACATACAGAACAATTGTGTTTTAATTAGGTTACAGAAACTGAACCCCTCTTCCCTTCTACCCCCACCTTTCCTAATTTCCAATGTTCTTTATTGATACCCACAGTTTTATCAGATTTCCATGGAAATTTGCACATGTATACTTTAAAACAAAGGGAAAAACACTGTCGACACTAACTTTACAAAAACCAAACTACACTTCGTCTCCACACCCCTTAATTGTTTTTTTTATACATACTTACAGTTTTATCTGATGTCAATAGAAATTTACACACATATACTTTAAATCAATCAGGAAAAGCAGTATTTGTGGCATACAAAAGCCCAATCCCTCTTCCCCTTTACCCTCACCACTTTTAATTTCCAATGTTCTTTACAAAAATCCACAATTTTAAATCCCATCAAAATCAAGTAAGCTGTTTCTAAGCCATGGCATAATATTTATAAAATAAATGTGTCATAATGTCTCAACATGTACTTCAGATTTCAACTTGGATCGCAAGCTTTCACGTTGTGAAAACCAATTAAAAATCTAAATTTTCTGTTTGATGCCGGAGCAAACAGATATATTCCAGAGACAGATTTCTTTATTTGGTATGTATTAATGCCCAGATGTTACATGTTTCGGTTATCGACCAGCAGCTGTAACAGATGTTATGATAAGTTCGAAACATAGCCTAGACCAAAATGTGAACTGACATTCCTTAACACAACACCCAATTCACCCCGTTCTGGAAGTTGTCGAGGTATACAAAGACAATTCTTTGAAAGCAAGCGATTTAATCTCTGAGCTACCAGGATGTTCGCAAAATGGGAACTGCTGCGGCATATTTAAAATACAAAACAAACTATAATACCACTAAAAATTTAAAAATAAAATAATTGTTTAAAAAACATAAAAACCACCTTAAAAAAATAACTTTATACCTTGCTTAGGAAAAAGTAAATCTAAATGGACAATATTTTACATTACTGTCATTGAAATTTTTACATTAATTAGTTATTTTTGGAGTCGGTGCCAGCGAAAGCAAGAGAAACAATAAGATAAAAACAATAAGGAATAACAATAATACATAAAAATCATGTTACTTCTTACCTACAAATAATGCAAGAAACATGTTTCAACAAAACTGAAACATACAGATGATACGCCGATAATATACTAAACTGTAAATCGTTTACTGCATGATGCAGCCTACCAACTGACACTGTAGCGCGTGAGATATGTCTGGATGACCAATAAGGCGGAGCCACAGATTAAAATAATTTTAGGTTTGTTTCCCTATGCTGTTTCCCGCAATAACACTATCTGCCTCACGACATGCTGTAAAATATTGGGAATTTGTGTTCGTTTTGCTTCTAACACCAAAAGAAGTTCAGTAATTCGATCTTTGCGATATGACAGCTGGCACCGACTACAAAAATAACTGATTAATGTAAAAGTTTCAATGACAGTAATGTAAAATATTGTCCATTTAGATTTACTCTTTCCTAAGCAAGGTATAAAGTTATTTTATAATTTTTAGTGCTTTTTTTTTTTTTTTTTTTTGAAGGCGGTTTTTATGTTTTTTTAAACAGTTATTTTATTAAGTATGCATGTGCAGTGCTCCATGGAAATCTGATAAAACTGTGGGTATCAATAAAGAACATTGGAAGTTAGGAGGGGTGGGGGTAGAAGGGAAGAGGGGTTGGGTTTCTGTAACCTAATTTAAACACAATTGTTCTGTAGGTCTTAAAGTATACGTGTGCAAATTTCCTTCATAATTGGATAGAATCTGTAGATTAAAGGATGGAAAGGAAGGAGCGGAGTTTGTACTCTTGAAACCAAATGTAGACAGTATTTTTCTGTTTGTTTTGTAGTATACATATGCATAATTCCTTCAAAATCTTAAAAAAAAAAACGGTAGCTTTGTATAATTAACATTGACAGTAATTAAAGTGGTAGAAAGGGGGATAGGGTTTACGTTTTTGTGAAAGTTATGAGGACGGTATTTTTCTTTTTCTATTTGTTTCAAAGTTGAGGCATGCAAAGTTCCACCGAATCGGATTAAAATGTGGGTTTTGTACAAATATTAAGGAAAGGGGAGCTAGGGTAGTATTTTTGATCTTTTGGTCAGAAATGTTATGCATAACAATTACGTGTACATGCGCCAACTTTGACACGAAATCTTCACAGGCTTTCCGGTGGATACCTGTGAAGATTTCGTGTCAAAGATACGCCGGTAAAGCCTTCTTTCTCATATGCGTAAACTTTCATAAAGATCGGTCAAATGGTGTCGACTGTAGCTTTCTAAAAAGAAATTCACAACACTCAAGGGGGTTGGAAACGGGGTATGCGGTTCAGTTTTTGAAACCAAGAGTTGGTATTATTTTTCTCTTTGTTTTATAGTAAAAATTTGCTAAGTTCTGTCTAAATCGGATAAAAAACTGTGGTTGTGTATAAAAATTAACCGGTTTAATGAGGAATGGCGGTGGTTTTTAGATCTTTTGTTCAGACACCTTCTTCGTGAGAAAATACATATAAGCTCCAACTTTCATGGTAATCGGTCAAACGAACGCGACTGTAGCTTTTTATAAAGAACATTGACAAAAGTTAATGGGGTTGAAGGAGGGGTGAATAGGGGGAGGGCGCTTCAGTTTTTTCAAACCATAAGTTGCCAGTATTTTTCTCGGCTCGCATTATTTAATTTCCCCGCCCGCGATCGTCTTCTGATGTTGAGCCCGCGTGCTAGTTGCCCGCGAGTGTGCGCTGTGCACCTGTGGTGCCCTCTATTGGCTGAATGTGTTGATATAATCGGGAACACGAGACCGGGAAAGGAAGTCCATCGGCAGCAGTGGCTTGGTTCATTGGGCCTAGTACTTCCTCAAAGGACTGCGACGTTCTCCGCCTCGCATATAGAATCCGCCTACCTTTCTCAAACCAATCCCTCTATGAAAAATTCCCCTTCCCACACCTACTCCTCTACCTTGAACGCCTCCGAACAACCTACACAGCACGCAAAAACAACACACCTAACCCACTCTCCACACTCCACATTACAAAACCAGACAAATTGAAACCTTATTACAAACACGTACCACCTGCACTCCACCTCTACACATTACACACCTTCAACAATAGAAACTTCAATAGACTCCCAATACCCCACCAACACATCCGCCCAGATTTATATCCCTTCTTCCAATCCTGACAAACACCCACCAACAGATGCCAAGCAACCAACAAAATAACCGACAATCTTGAAAATGCACCACGCTAAAAACACATATATATCTGTGTAAAATTTATAATCACCAATCCCCAAAATCAATGTAAAACTATGTAAAATATTAACATAAGAAATATAAACTGTAAAACCCAAATATAGTTTAAACTAAAAGAAAGACTGTTTAATATAATCAAATAAACAAGCATGTAATCAAAACTGTAGGCTGAAGAGCGGACGTCACCCGCTGCCAGCCCAGCCCCCACGGGGGAAGTGAAATAACTAGTGTCCGAACGAAGGCGATTTTTTGGCCGAAGCCGAAGCCGAAGCCGAATGTTCGGCTCTTGGGATAACCTTCGGCCGAAGCCGAAGCCGAAGCCGAAAGTTCAAAAACAATTATATATCTTAGAACACTACCATGAAGTATATATGACATGCAAAAAATGAACTGTTATTTTGTTTTATATGTGATATTTTTTATATAAATTTCACCTTTACAATAATTATAAACAAAGTTTTTAATATTTATTTATTAGAATAAAATAAAACAGTAAAATAGTACCAAACCTGGTTCTGGTCAATGCAATTTAGCAAAAATAAATGCAGTTATTTTTATTTAGCAATAATAAAAATAAACTATAAAATTTAACAGTAACAGCCCGAATCAAATCAGAATAATTTGTCCCGTGGATTAGATTAATAATTTTTGGAGTTTTAGCTATGGTAAATCAAATTCATGTTGCTTATGTATAGTAGTGCCATCGGTTTTAACAACAATAAAAATAAATTTCAACCTTCCTACCTAGCATAAATTGTTCTAGTTTTTAAAATACGATATTCTGCTGTCTAAATTAGTATCACATATTAAATTTTCAGTTAAAATCGAATCAATACCAATATTTTTAAAGTAGTTTCACATATACAGATTAATTAAAAATGTACTAAATATAACCAAAACAAAAAGTTCATCGGCACTAATAAAATAGGATTTAATCGCTCCAAATGACCCGTTTTATTTGTTATTGTCAGTGCACAGTTTTGACGTAGAAATGACAAAACATTAGCCTTCGTATTTACAATTTCGTCGCTAGTCAAATACTTAATTTTAAACCGTGGATCGATTAGAGCGGCAATCAATAACCGTAAGGTTTTTCTTGCGAAAGTAGATCTCCTGTTAACAGACCCACACAAGCGGCTTTTGAGCAGTATTATAAGATCAGCCTTCATCCTTCTGAGCAAGGAGTTTAAGACGTCAATAATTGATATAATTAAAGATACTGTTGATAAATCGCTAGAAATATTAGTTGTTGCTTCCTAAATACTCTTCAGCACAGTTATAAAATTGTTCATTTGTATCCATTCTTCTGCAGTTGGAATTTCTATTCCACCACGTTCTAACATATACAGATTTACTGCATTTTTCTGTTTTATTAATTAAGATATCGAGTGGCTCGTTCACTCTTCTTACGTTTACAATACTTTTTCACTATTTCAATTATAGCAATATCTTTAAAAATTACTTTGTGAATCATGAGCTGTAGAGTGTGAGTAACACAACCAATATAAACGAAGTTTCCATAGCGGATGGTTGCATTCATATTTGAAGTATTATTACGTATACCCGTATGGATATTTTCTTTGAATTGTATTTGGTAACAGTTTCAGTGATTATTTGTGCAATATACGATTCCAACACACTAACACCCAATAGATTTTTTTATTTTTATTTGGAACCTTTAGAAATGCCATGTGCCGTGACACTCAAAAACGTGTTTGCTTGATCACTTCATATCATCGTGGTAAAACTGATCCATTTAGCCTTTTTCTAAAATCAATGCAACTTTACTGTTTACTTTTTCGTACGTAGCTGGTATTAAAGACTTTCTAAAATATTTCTCTCGCTTTTGTCTGTACTATGGTCGAGTTTGAGGATCAGTAAAATTAAGTCTGCGAAGTCCTTCTCCTTCAACGAGGTTGAACGGAAACATGTTTACAATGACCAGGTCGATACGTAATACATTAATCCGCAAAGAAATCGGGTGATTATCGGGCCATGGTGGCGTTACTTTTTTTTCTACGATATCGCGTAAAGTAGACTGTTAAACGTCTTTTGTAAAATCTTTGGGCGCATACAAGATCTCTGATTTAAAAAAAAAATTAATCAAGCTTTGGTATTTAACACTGGCTTTACAATATACTTCCCACTGATTTTTATGATGTTTTCCAAATGGTTATTTATCTTTGCTATCGTCTGTTGGCACGCTACATTAACGGTATTCGTAAAAGTTGGTTCATTTTCAGGGACTGGATGTAAAACTTCGGCTTCGGCCAAACATTCGGCTGAATTTGGCCGAAGCCGAATGTGCGGCCGAAGGTACTTTTTTTGGCCGAAGGTGGCCGAAGCTGAAGCCGAAGTCCAACCTTCGGTCGGACCCTAGAAATAACAAATAAAAAAAAAAAACTGCGACGTTGGAGGCCCGCTGGTATAGCGAGCTTGGGTAATTTGCCCAGGCAGTTTGGAAGATCTTCTTGAGGTGGATTTGTGGTTCCACCGAGGCCGTTCCTCGGTCTCATTTATCGAAGGAATTCTTCTGCTGCGCCTCATGTCCGTGAGCGGTTTTCCGCCGATTCTGGAGTACGGTGGTGGTCGGGGCTGGTGGTGACTTCGAGGTGGTAAATTGCCATTTTCTAGCCCCGTTGGGTATTTGGGGATAGAATACCTGACGACTTCAACTACAGAGTGCGTCGCTTACTGCATTCTGGTTAATTGTGTTACTGGAATGGACAAATTTCCCCGGTATGTGGTGCTAATCGTTCCCGCCACCTTATCGGTGTGTGCAGGTGGTATCGACTTATGCGCCGGTGTGCACACATTCTAGTGTGTCAGAAGCTTTGGGTTAGAACTCCCTTCTTAAGGTTAAATTGAAGGACGCTGAGGTAAACTAATTCCTTTTCGTTGCAATAATTGGTATATTTTGTTTCCTCTGTACAAATTGTGTTTGCTACTAGTTATAAGGTTGTTAGATAATGGTAAATTGGTGAGAGCCTGCCCTGTTATATTACGTTTCTGTTTGGATCTTAAATACAAGTGGAGATATTGTGATTGGGGATATTCTTATGGCTCAACCTGGTTGTTATCGCATTGACTCATGTATTATATTGTATTAGATTATTTGTGATTACAGGATTTATTAAGATCTTAATCTGCGAGAACAAAGTTTTCTTATGTGTTATATTGTATTACATTAATTGTGATCACAGGATTTATTAAGATCTTAATCTGTGAGATCAAGTTTTCTTATGTGTTATATTGTATTACATTATTTGTGATTACAGGAGTTATTAAGATCTTAATCTGCAAGATCAAAGTTTTCTTATGCATGGTATTGTATTATATTCTTTGTGATTATTGGAATTTATCAAGATCTTAATCTGCAAGGTCGAAGTTTCTTATGTATTATATTGTACTATATTTGTGATATTCTCTATAAGTTCAACCGTTTGGTCATGATTCTTGCAATAAAAAGGTTTGAACAAGGCTTGCTCTTTATAACCCATGCTCCCACATGCTTCCCACTGAGTCCTTAGCGGCTTCCATTCATATCATATACATGTCCAAAGTTTCATCGAATCGGATATAAAAGTGTGGGTTTGTATAAAAATTAAGGGGTGTAAAGGGGAGAGGGGAGTTTCTTTATTTATTTATTTTTTGGTCAGATTCTCCATGAAAAATTACATGATATGCCAACTTTGATGATAATCGGTTTAAACGGTGTCGTGTGTAGCTTTTTATGGAGAACATTGACAATAATTAAAGGGGTGGAAGGAGGGAGGGGGTTGTAACGATTCGCTAAGCTCCGTGTTACATATCACTTTATGGTATATAAAGTAAAGGATTAGAATATTTTTCCATTTCTTGGGATGTCCACTGTATGTTCGAAAGATGCGCATGAAAGGGGAAAGGCAAGGATTTTACGCTTCAGTGAAGGGCAGTCTGGCTGGCGCCTTTTGGGCAGAATGTTAAGAGGATTAGGGATTTCTGTCTGGCAGGCCGTAAACAGAATTCCTTCCTCCCGAAGGAGGCATCGGCTCTCGAAGATTGCCGAAACTTAACGTGGCCAAGAGAAGCACAGAATCACATGACGTCAGATGGTCAGCCAATCACAGGGAACATAGTACTAAGATTCGGGGAATTTTATGTTCTATGTCGTCTTCGAGCCACAAGAGGCGGAGTCAGAGTTTACCTCCGTGGCGGCAGAAAAAGACGAGGACACTTCCTTCCAGTCTGACTTCCCTCACCATTGGAGCCCAGACGAGTCACTGGCGACTTGGAGGTCCATGTGTGCTGGGCTGACTTGTGTCCTGGAGACCATCTGAGGCGCACTTCTAACTTGCGACTTGCCGCATACTGCTGGCGTGGCCAGTTACGACGATCGACCAGGTGGTCATCTCCGCCCAGCGCTACCTGCCGTGGAACGGTAATGTGTTTCTACGAAGCCATTCAGCCTGCAACTTCACTGTTTTGAAACTGTACCCTTAAGCGCATCTGAGATAAAGATCCTTGCTCTGATCTGATAAAACCACTGAGCTAGACTGTGTAACTGTCGAATGCAGGTTAATCATTCGTGGCGTCCCAACCTATTAAAATTCATTACTGTTTGCTATCATCATAACTGGTAACATACTTTGTATTAGAATAATTGTGAGATTTTTAAAGTACAACTATACTTGTTTGCTTGCATTTAAAGGGCTCATTGTACGTCTGAGCGTTGCTTAGAAAATTGCACAACCTCTTGTTTATTAACGTAATGGTAAATACGCTCAGATTTGTAGATGCCATTGTAAAAATCTTTATTAAAATGTCTTTTTGTGACAGTTTTCAAATCCCAGAATCATCCAATTCTCATTTGAATAATTTACATTTTGATATTCAATTATAGTATCCTGTATAGCGTAATTAATTAAGAATTAATTAATAATTCTCCCCCCCCTGGTGATACGCTACAATTGGCGAACCCAAGCGTTGGGGCACGAGTAAAACATGTATTGAAGCCCAGAATTTTGAATAAGTTTCATGGAGTGTTGCAAATGGCTTTTGGCAGTTTTATTATTCTTGTAGAAAATAGATAGTGCATAACTTCATTTTGATGTTGCATTCATTACATGTATTTTGTGTTTGGTTTCTTTTGAAAATTTATGTGTTCTTATGTGCTCATGTTTGTGCTTAATTTTGATGTATAATTTGTGCGAAGGTTCTGTCCGCATGCACTTGCTATGTTTATCCATTACAGCGTTGATATTGATTTTTGTGATCTGTCTGTCTTTTGAAATTTTTGTTTGATATGTGGTGCATCATTTGCTGAATTTGGGGGAGTTTCGTATTGTTTTATTGAACCGCGAGAATTGCTGGGGTATTTCTGTTTTTCCCTGTGTTTTGTATGGAGATTTTGTGTGATTTTTTCTTGAGACTTTCGATTTTGTGGGACTTCGGGTTTGATAGTATAGGTCGTTCATGAAGCTTAGATCTGGGGAATGGAAAATTTAAATGTAAATTCAGACACCCAGGAGATCATGAATGAATCGATTTCCGACGCAGTTAATCCGGGCACTATTGCGGAAACTCAGAGGGTTGCAAGTGTTGATTTAACTTCCGAAGCGGGGTACAGCTCGCAATCTACCATATGTATTGGTGAGACAGAGACGGAAAATTTTCCAGATGTCCCTGACGAAAGTGCCTCAGCACAGTCCAATGCTAGAAACACACATGCAACAGAAAACACAGCACCAGCTCAAATTGAAAGCACACTACAACTAACGGATATTATGGCATTCTTAGTGAAATCACAAGAAAACATGAAGGACATGAAGTCACAGTTAACACAACAGTTTCAAAAATCGCAAGACGACATGAAGGCACATTTGTCAGGAAAAATCGACGCACTTGACAGGCACCAAGACCGTCTACTCCACGTCATTGAGGACAGATTATCGATCTCTCCTCAGAAAACAGAGAAAAGTAATGATAGTGGAGAAGCGAATGTAAAATCTGACGTCGCGATTTTATCCGAAGTCAAAAATGATTTGCAAACACAAGAGGTAGATCGCACGCTCAGTGACGACAACTTGTTGATTATTCGCGAGCAAACCACAATAGAATCGGAGTGTGATCACTGCGACCAGTCTGAGGAAGTGTCTCAGCTTGTCGAATTGCAGATTGCCAGTGAATCAGCTGACAAAGTCTCCACTCAGCGTCTAGTGAAAGAAATTTTTAGTTTGAAAGCGAAAATTTCTGAGCTTAATAATCTCAGCTGTATAACGGGTACCGTCTCGGTAGTAAAGCGACA